>VSMD01060369.1:0-15788 GCA_008750895.1 Mirza zaza | reverse complement strand
TTTTTTTTTTTTTTTAAACAGTCTTTCTTGCTGTAAGAACTCTTATAATGGAGCCTAGTCCTCCTACTGCTAAGGCCTTTTCATGCCACTGGAGTAACACTGCGCTGCTATTTTCTGTGGGCTTCTCAAACCCTTTATAAATGTACTTCATTAATAAGTCAACGCCATTTCTGTCCAGTGACTGCACAGCCTGCTCAATTTCACTACTCTTGAAGTTTGTGAGCACTTTCAGCACCACACCCTGGGCTCGCTCCTTCACAGCTTGATTCTTGGTGTTAACGGGAGAGTTCCGCAAGGCTGCATGAAATGCCCGAAGCATGTCCCCTTGTCGCAGGAGACCGTCCACTTCGCTAGGGTCTGGGCCTGGCTCTCCCGCCGCCGCCGCCGCCTCCTCCTGCTCGTCCACGAATTTGTTCTCGTCAAACTCGTCGATGTCCACCCGGCGAAAGCGCGAGGACAGCGTGTTCTGGGCCATGGCGGGAGCTCGGCGCCCACTCAGCCGGCTCCGCTCTGTGCCCGACCCTCAGCAATATTTTTAAATAGCCAAGTTGAACTAGAAACTTTTAAAAAATGTGTTAACGTACTTACATTTAGACATTAGTATTTAAGGGGTAAGAAGAAGGTTCTTTGGAAAGTCATTTACCTTAATTTCTCCATATCGAAAGGGATTTTGTACATCTCGGGCCAAAACAGTACTGTTCCCCCTGACCTGACCTGCAGTCACCACTCCTTTGGTGGTTACCATGACCACTGTTTCATTAGAAGAGGTCCAGGTGAAGTTGCCACTACCACCCTCTACCTGTGAAAAAACAATATTATATTTAATTACTACAGGAGGAAAAATCAAATGAAAACTTGGCTGGTGAAATAAAGTTTAGGAAATAATGAAACCATATAATAAATTTTTTCTGGACACATTAAGAAACTGTGATGCTATAGCAAAGTAGCTTACTATGCAAGATAAATACTAAAGGGAGGTTAATTAATGTAATTAATGGTAGTATCACAAAATGTCAAAAAAGGGTATAAAGGAACTTTACAAAACTTTACAAAACTCACAAGGAAAAGATACACACCAAGTTTTACTACAGATGACAGTATTCAAGAACGTAATTTGGCTGTTACCAAAAACTGAGTTATACTATTAGGATTGGGTGAAATAAAATTTAACATTAATAACATTTCAGTAATTAAAGTATCAGAGAAATTAACTTAGCTCTTTGTGAAGTCTTATAGGACAACATACCTCTACTTTATAACGATATAACATTCCCATAGGATGATGAGGAAATGCCAGAAAGTTGGGTGTAAGCTTGATGGGAAAATAAATCTTCACTTCTTGCTGATGTTTGATTAGACATTTTATAGGCTGAATATTTTTATTCTATAAGAGCAGGAAAAAAGGAACAAAATATATTGTATAAGGACTTTTTTTTGAGACAGAGTCTCACTCTGTTGCCCTGAGTAGAGTGCTGTGGTGTCAGCCTAACTCACAGCAACCTCAAACTCCTGGGCGCAAAGCTCAAACAATCCTCTGCCTCAGCCTCTTGAATAGCTGGGACTATAGGCGCACACAATGACACATGCCTAATTTTTCTATTTTTAGTAGGGACAGGTCTCACTCTTGTTCAGGCTGGTCTCGAACTCCTTTTTTTTGGTCTCGAACTCTTGAGCTCAAGTGATCCTCCCACCTAGTCCTCCCAGAGTGCTAGGATTACAGGTGTGAGCCACTGCGCCTGGCCAGGACTATTCTTATAAGACACATTCATATACTCAAAACATCAGCAAAACTGCGTGCTAATAAATTACTCAACCAGTTTCTATCTATAAAAGAAATAAATATTTCTCTTCAATAATGAAGTACAACTACTATAGTTCAATAATAATGAAGGAGATTTTGCTGGATCTAAACTACGTATTATAACCAGGAAAAAGAGTTTAAAATTTTCTTAAATAAAAGAAGTCCTTCCCTATCAGTAATTACAGTTAACATTGAAAAACCAACTTTCAACTGCAACATAGGAAGAGAAATCATAGTTTCAGAAAGACCATTGGACATCCATCAGATAAGTTCATAGACTATAAAGGCAGAGGGATGTTATAAGCTATAATACTAAGAAGAAAAGGAGAACATTGAAAGATGCCGGCCCTCTTGTATATTCCTGGATAGAGCTGGAACCCATTCTACTAAGTGAAGTATCTCAAGAATGGAAAAACAAGCACCACATGTACTCATCAGCAAACTGGTATTAACGGATCAACACCTAAGTGGACATATAGGAGTAACATTTATCGGGTGTCGGGAGGGTGGGAGGGTGGTGGAGGGGATGGGTATATACAACCACAACGAGTAAAATGTGCAACATTTGGGGGATGGACACACTTGAAGCTCTTACTCAAGGGCAGACGGGGGCATGGGCAATATATGTAATCTTAACACTTGTACCCCCATAATACGCTAAAATAAAAAAAATGAAAAAAAAAAGAAAGGTGCTGGGGTAAGACATTCTCCTCATATTTAAAAACAAGCATAGCGTTTGTAGGGAAATCTATACAGGTAAAATGGAGTCCTCATACTCAGTTACACTGGTATTTTTTCTTTGAAGGTAAAATCTATCTATCTTTTAAGAAGGACTAGCCAGGTGTATAGGAGGCTGAGATAGGAGGAATGCTTGAGTCAAGAGTTCAAATCTAGCCTGAGCAACATAGTGAGACCCTGTCTCTTTAAAAAAAAAAAAAAGTCCTAAACTATATATTAGCAGTCTCAAATCTGCAGTGATGGCCCTGATTTTTTCCTCACTCTCTTAAGGTACTTGGATCATAAACTGAAAATAAGTCTCCCAGTTTAAAAGAACATTTTAGCACACTGAGACTGATTTTGGACTTTTGACCTCCATAACTATAAGATTTTGGCATATGTGGATAAAAAACTTATAAGAAAAAATAGAAGAAAAAACCTACAGGGCCCATGAAAATAGATGCAAAATTCATTGACACAATTTTAGCAAATTTGATCCAGCAATATATAAGAGGTTAACAAATCATGATCAAGGAAGGTTTATCTCAAGAATGCAACATGGGGGCCAGGCGTGGTGGCTCACGCCTGTAATCCTAGCACTTTGGGAGGCCGAGGCAGGAGGATTGCTCAAGGTCAGGAGTTCGAGACCAGCCTGAGCAAGACCAAGACCCCATCTCTACTAAAAATAGAAAGAAATTAGCTGTGCAACTAAAAATATATATATATATATATATATATATATATATATATATAAAGAATGCAACATTGGTTTAATATTAGAAAATCAGTCAATGTAAATCACCATATTTACACACTAAAGAAAAAAACCATATTGGTCAAATTAGTACAGGTAGAAATAGTATTGACAAAATCAAATACCAATTCATGATAAAAATTCTCAACAAACTAGGAATAGAAAATGCTCAACCTGAGAATGAACATCTATACAAAATCTAAATAGCTAAGACTATACATAATGGTGAAAGTTTGAATGTTTTTTCCTTAAGATCAGGAACAAGGCAAATGCGTACACCTCACCATTTCTACTCAACATTGTAGGAGAGGTCCTAGCCAGTGCAATAAGGTAAGAAAAAGTAGTAAAAGGCATATTTATGGGAATGAAAGAAGTAAACTGTCTTTATTTGCATATAGCATAGCTGTATATGTAAGAAATCCTAAGGAACCTACACAAAAATTACTAGAATAAGTGAACTCAGCAAGCTACCAAGATTTAAGGTAACATACAAAAAATCAATTATATTTTTATATGCTAGCAGTGAACAATTAAAAGTAGAAATTTAGGCTGGGTGTGGTGGCTCATGCCTGTAATCCTAGCACTTCAGGAGGCCAAGGCAGGAGAATCACTTAAGGCTAGGAGTTTGAGACCAGACTGAGCAACATAGCAAGATCCCATCTCTACAAAAAATACAAAAATTAGCTGGGCATTGTGGTGCATGCCTATATTTCCAGCTACTCAGGAAACTGAGGCAAGAGGATCACTTGAGTCCAGGAGTTTGAGGCTGCAGTGGGCTATGATGATGTGACTGCATTCTAGCCCAGGGAACAGAGCAAGACCCTGTCTTAAAAAAAAAAAAAAAACAAAAACAAAAACTCCAAACAAATGCATAAAACAAAACAATAATTATAAACCTATGTTAATGAGCACACAATGCTTAAAGATGTAAATTGTGACAATAACAACATAAAGGGGTAGATATAGAGGTCTATAGAGCAAACATTTTGTATACTGTTGAAGCTAAATTCATATTAATTCAGACTAGATTATCATAATTTAAAATATTAATTATAATCCCAAGGCTATTAAGAAAATTAAAAAATACAGAAAAGAAATTGAGAAGAAAATCAAAATGATACACTTAAAAAAATCAATTAAGCACAAAAGAAAGCAGTAACGGAGTAAATGAGGAACAAAAACATATATAAGGCATATAGAAAAAAATAGCGAAATAGGCTGGGTGCAATGTCTCATACTTGTAATCCTAGCATTGGCAAGGCTGAGGTGGAAGGATTGCTTGAGGTCAGGAGTTTGAGACCAGCCTGAGCAACATAGCAAGATCATGCCTCTACAAAAATAGAAAAATTAGTTCAGTGTGGTGATGAATACCTGTAGTCCCTAGCTACTTGGGAGGCTGAGGCAAGAGGCTCACTTGAGCCCAGGAGTTTGAAATTGCAGTGAGCTATGATGATGCTAACTGCACTCTAACCTGGGCAATAGAGCAAGACCCTGTCTCAAAAAGAAAATAAGTAGCAAAATTCCCTATCAGTAATTACAGTTAACATTGAACAACCAACTTTCGACTGCACAGGTTCACTTATATGTGGATTTTCTTCCACCTCTGTCACCCCTGAGACAGCAAGACTAACCCCTCCTCTTACTCCTCCTCATCACAATTTTCTTAATAACATTTTCTTTTCCCTAACTTACTTTGTAAGAATACAGAATATAATACATATAATATACAAAATATGTGTTAATTGACTATGTTATTGGTAAGGCTTTTGGCCAACTATAGGCTATTAGTACTTAAGTTCCGAGGCAGTCAAAAATTACATGCAGGTTTTTGACTGTGTAGGGGATAGAGTCCCTAACCCCAGCATTGTTCAAGGGTCAACTATATTCTAAATACAAGTGGATTAATTTCTTCAATTAAAAGCCAGAGAATGACAGAATGGATGAAGAAAAACATGATCCAAATACATATGGTCTACAAGAGATTTACTTTAGATCCAAAGACACAAATAGGTTGAAAGTAAAAGGTCGGTCCATGCAAATAGTAACCAGAAGAGAGTTGGTAGGGGAGATGCTATATAATTACCAAACAAGAAAGACTAAATAATTATTATAAGAGATAAAGAAGGATATCCTATATTGATAAATGGGTCAATTCATCAAAAAGATATAACAATTATAAACATACATGTACCTAACAACAGAGACCCAAAATATATGAAGCAAAAATGGACAAAATTGAAGGGAAAAATAGTCAAATTTATAATGATAGTTGAAGATTTCAATAACCTAGTTTCAATAATGGATAGAACCAACAGAAAGAAGATCAATAAGGAAGCAGCGGACTTGAATAACACTATAAACCAACTACACCTAATAGACATACAGAGAACACTTCATGCAAAAACACTAGAATACACATTCTTTTCAAGTGCGCATATAACACTCTCCAAGAGAGACTATATGTTAGGCCACAAAATAAGTGTTAATAAATTTTAAAAACTGAAACCATATATAGTATCTTCTCCAACCATAATGGACTAAAACTGGAAACTCACACAAAGAAACACAAGAAAAACTAGACAAGTCACAAATGTGAATATTAAACAACATATTCTTTTTTTCTTCATTTCTTTTTACACTAAGTAAAAGTAGGTTTTTTTTTTTTTTTTTTTTGAGGCAAAGTCTCACTCTGTTGCCCTGGCCAGAGTGCCGTGGCGTCAGCCTAGCTCACAGCAACCTCAAACTCCTGGACTCAAGCAATCCTCCTGCCTCAGCCTCCCAAGTAGCTGGGGGTACAGGAATGCACCACCATGCCCGGCTAATTTTTTTAATATATTTTTAGTTGTCCAATTAATTTCTTTCTATTTTTTAGTAGAGACAGCGTTTCGCTCTTGCTCAGGCTGGTTTCGAACGCCTGACCTTGAGCGATCCACCCGCCTCAGCCTCCCAGAGTGCTATGATTGCAGGCATGAGCCACTGTGCCCAGCCTAAACAACATACTCTTTTTTTTGAGACAGAGTCTCGCCTTGTTGCCCAGGCTAGAATGAGTGTCGTGGCATCAGCCTAGCTCACAGCAACCTCAAACTCCTGGGCTCAAGCAATCCTTCTGCCTCAGCCTCCCGAGTAGCTGGGACTACAGGCATGCGCCACCATGCCCGGCTAATTTTTTCTATATATATTAGTTGACCAATTAATTTCTTTCTATTTATAGTAGAGACAGGGTCTCGCTCTTGCTCAGGCTGGTTTCGAACTCCTGACCTTGAGCAATTCGCCCACCTTGGTCTCCCAGAGTGCTATGATTACAGGTGTAAGCCACCGCGCCCGGCCCACAACATACTCTTAATGACCAATAATTCAAGTTGGTCACAGTGGTTCATGCCTACAATCCTAGCACTCTGAGAGGTGGAGGCAGGAGGATTGCTTAAACTCAGAAGTTCGAGATCAGCCTGAGCCCCAGGCAAGACTGAGACCCCATCTCTACTAAAAACAGAAAAAATTAGCCAGATGTGGTGGCACACGCCTGTAGTCCCAGCTAATCAGGAGGCTGAGGCAGGAGGATCACTTGAGCCCAGGAGTTTGAGGTCGCTATGAGCTAGGCTGACACCATGGCACAATAGCCTGGGCAACAGAGTGAGACTGTCTGGTTAAAACAACAACAACAACAAAAACGCAAGGGGCCGGGCGCAGTGGCTCACGCCTGTAATCCTAGCACTCTGGGAGGCCAAGGTGGGAGGATTGCTAGAGGTCAGGAGTTCGAGACCAGCCTGAACAAGAGCGAGACCCCCATCTCTACTAAAAATAAAAAGAAATTATCCAGACAACTAAAAATATATAGAAAAAATTAGCTGGGCATGGTGGCACATGCCTGTAGTCCCAGATACTTGGGGGGCTGAGGCAGAAGGATTGCTTAAGCCCAGGAGTTTGAGGTTGCCGTGAGCTAGGCTGATGTCACGGCACTCTAGCCTGGGCAACAGAGTGAGACTCTGTCTCATAAACAAAAAAGAATTGTTAAGTGAGTTTGGCAAGGTTCTTAAAAAATATAGAAAGGCTAAGTGTGGTAGCTCATGCCTATAATGCTAGCACTTTAGTAGGCTGATGTGGGAGGATTGCTTGAGCCCAGCCTGGGCAATAGTGATACTCCGTCTCTACGGAAAAAAAAGAAAATATTAGCTAGGCATGGGGGTGCACGTGCCTGTGGTCCCAGCTACTCTTGGGGCTGAAGCGGGAGGATCTCTTGAGCCCAGGAGTTTGAGGTTGCGATGAGCTAGGCTGACACAACTATACTCTAGCTCAGGCAATAGAGCAAGACACTGTCTCAAAAATAATAATAAGAATAATGATGGTGACTATAGATTCATACCTGAACACAACTAATCCAAATATCATATGTTCATTTAACAAATATTTTTTGTGCCAACTATATGTCACTTACTCTATTTTTTTTTTTTTTTTTTTTTGAGACAGAGTCTCACTCTGTCACCTAGGCTAGAGTGCCGTGGCATCAGCCTAGCTCACGGCAACCTCAAATTCCTGGGCTTAAGCAATACTTCTGCCTCAGCCTCCCAAGTAGCTGGGTCAATTACTCTATTAAATGTTAAAGAAACAGCTATGAACAAATTAGACATAGTCACAGAAGCAAATATTAACATGATGAATATTATGGACCTGTACATTGAGTAGGAAGAAAATGTTGTAGACAAAAGGAATTGCATTTGTTAATAAAAACAAAACAAGCAAAAAATAAAATTTAGAGGGAGAAAGGAGCAAAGCATTTTCTAGGAACTGAAAGTTCTGCATGGTTGAAGTATAAGAGAGGGAGAGTACCAAGACCTGAGGCTGGAGAAGTTGTCAGGGGCCAATCAATTAGGTAGAGCTACAGACTCAAATGCCTATAATTGCCCAGGAGAGACTATAAACTGGCTTATTAAGCTGGATATAAGATAAACAGGAATGGTAGGAACTACAGCAGACTGAAAAGCACAGTTTAAATGGTCAGCCACTATCTGTTCCAGCTGATCTTTGTCAGATCTTCATACTTTTGTAGAAGATCAGAAATCTTGGGTTTTATTTGAAATTTCCCAATTAAAAATAAATTTACTTGCCAAAATAAAAAGCAAGACTATAAATCAAGATACTTTGCAGGTTACCAGTTTGTGATCGCTCTCATAGAGGGTCCTGTAAAACCATGTTAAGAAGTTTAGGCCGGGCGCGGTGGCTCATGCCTGTAATCATAGCACTCTGGGAGGCTGAGGTGGGTGGATTGCTCGAGGTCAGGAGTTCGAAACCAGCCTGAGCAAGAGCGAGACCCTGTCTCTACTATAAATAGAAAGAAATTAATTGGCCAACTAATACATATAGAAAAAAATTAGCCGGGCATGGTGGTGCATGCCTGTAGTCCCAGCTACTCGGGAGGCTGAGGCAGGAGGATTGCTTGAGTCTAGGAGTTTGAGGTTGCTGTGAGCTAGGCTGACACCACGGCGCTCACTCTAGCCTGGGCAACGAAGCGAGACTTTGTCTCAAAAAAAAAAAATAAAAGAAGTTTAAACTCTGCCTTAAAATCAGAAGCCATCAAAGGAATTTAAAAAGGTAAAGAAACACATTATCATTTTTGTAGTTTTTGGAATATCATTCTAGCTAGGGACAAGAGTGGAGTTAGGAATACCAGTTTGGAAGCCACTCAGAAATTTAGGTTAAAGACAGCAGTGGAAATAGTGAGAAATGAATGGATTCAAGAGACATTTAGAAGAATCAACATAGTACTTAATAATGTATTGAAGATAGAAGCTGAGGGAGAAGGCAGAGTCAAACGTGACTCTTGGGATTTTGTCTTAAATAACTGGGTGAAAGGAGGATTGGAGAAAAAGTAGGTTTGGGAGAGGGAAGCAGGTTTGACAGGCTATTAAAAATCAGAACACTTATACATTTTGGAGACATCAGAAACAGATTAATTCCTTATCACCTTACCCCGTAACTAATTCCATTTCTGGTATTAAAAGATATGAAAATGAACCAAAAGGGAAGAAATGTATGCCATTTACAATAGCAAAAAACTGGAAATAATGCAAAAGTTCAATGTCGGGGGCACAGGTAAATAAAATGGCATACTGACTTTTTGGATCTTTAGAATAAAAAGTACCCTATGTGGACCTGACGACGCATGGAAATATGCATATGAAATAATTTTTAAAGGAACCCCAAATGATATATACACAATGACTACAAATGCAGATACTGTATGTACAATAGCAAAGATTGAAACAGAAAATTTGTAGAGGTATAAACTACTGAGTGCACTATTTATCAGTATCCTTTTTATTTTTGTAAAAGATAAAGGTGGTATATGCCATATATCTGCTTGCAAATCAAGTCAGCCAAAGCTGGGCTTGGTGGCTCACGCCTTTAATCCTAGCACTTTGGGGAGCTGAGGTAAGAGGATCACTTGAGGCCAGGAGTTCAAGATCAGCCTGGGTGACATAGTGAGATCCCCTTCTCTAAAACATAAATAAATAAATAAGATTTTTGTTAAAAAAAAAAAAAAAAAGTCAGCCAAGCCTCTTCAGTGTTCTAGGTTACAAAGATTGTTCTTTTAATTCCTACCTGATGAATGATGGAAGTCAGGGATGCATTTATCACCACAACACCATCTTTCAGGGCTTTTACTACATGGTAAGATCCATTCACAGTAGTTAATGGTCTTTGCTCTTCAAAGTAATCGTTTAGAAAGTTGTATGAAATCCTGAGATTCTGAAAAATCAGCACAACAGCAATATGAATTGGAAGACATGTTCTTTCCCTAAAGGTATTTTAATCCCAAAGCTTACATAAAACTGTGGCTATGCATTCAGGGGATAAAAAATAAAATAAATAAATAAAAAGCCTTGCTGTTCCTTGTGGAAATTCTAAGTAGGGAAGATGTAATTTTTAAATGCTACTAGTTTTTTTTTTTTTTGAGACAGAGTCTCACTTTATTGCCCAGGTTAGAGTGAGTGCCGTGGCGTCAGCCTAGCTCACAGCAACCTCAAACTCCTGGGCTCAAGCAATTCTGCTGCCTCAGCCTACCAAGCAACTGGGACTACAGGCATGCGCCACCATGCCCAGCTAATTTTTTTCTCTATATATTAGTTGGCCAATTAATTTCTTTCCATTTATAGTAGAGATGGGGTCTCGCTCTTGCTCAGGCTGGTCTCGAACTCCTGAGCTCAAGTGATCCACCCACCTCGGCCTCCCAGAGAGCTAGGATTACAGGCGTGAGCCACCGCGCCCGGCCAAATGCTACTAGTTTTTTAAAGATCCATTAATGGCAAGCATCAGGAATAGAAAGTCATAGCTTATGTAAATTTTGGTGTAATTTGTACCATTCCATAAATTGATCCTGGAAAAAAAGGATGCCAGAGAGTGAGTACAACCCTTCCATCTGATACTTATACTACTACTCTCATCACTACAAAACTGTGGTAATTATCACTAAAGCAAAGTTGTAGAATGAGGATCCCCTCCAAAGTGTTATCGCTGCTACTCTCTCAACTCCTTTGTATAATTCTGACCAAATTATATCTTTTGCTTCTGGTTTAACATTCCTCAAGAACAAAACTATTCAATAAAAATAAAAACCTAGTAACTTGGATTTCCAAAGGTAAAAGTCTGGAAGCGAAAGAAGAAAGAGGGCTTTCTAGCCATAAAGATGGCCCACTCAACCCATGACCTCATGCTCATGAGCCATCTGCAGGACAACATCCAGCATGCAGACCCGCCAGTGCAGATCCTGTACAACCGCACCATGGTGCAGCTGGGCATCTGTGCCTTCCGCCAAGGCCTGACTAAGGATGCCCACAATGCCCTGCTGGACATCCAGTCAAGTGGCCGGGCCAAGGAGCTTCTGGGCCAGGGTCTGTTGCTGCGCAGCCTGCAGGAGCGCAACCAGGAGCAGGAGAAGGTGGAGCGGCGCCGGCAGGTGCCTTTCCACCTGCACATCAACCTGGAGCTGCTGGAGTGTGTCTATCTGGTGTCTGCCATGCTCCTGGAGATACCCTACATGGCTGCCCATGAGAGCGATGCCCGCCGACGCATGATCAGCAAGCAGTTCCATCACCAGCTGCGGGTGGGCGAGCGGCAGCCCTTGCTGGGTCCCCCGAGTCAATGAGGGAACATGTGGTTGCTGCCTCCAAGGCCATGAAGATGGGTGACTGGAAGACCTGCCATAGTTTTATCATTAATGAGAAGATGAATGGAAAAGTATGGGACCTTTTTCCCGAGGCTGACAAAGTCCGTACCATGCTGGTTAGGAAGATCCAGGAAGAGTCACTGAGGACCTACCTCTTCACCTACAGCAGTGTGTATGACTCCATCAGCATGGAGACACTATCTGACATGTTTGAGCTGGACCTGCCCACCGTGCACTCAATCATCAGCAAGATGATCATCAATGAGGAGTTGATGGCCTCCCTGGACCAGCCGACGCAGATAGTGGTGATGCACCGTACCGAGCCCACTGCCCAACAGAACCTGGCTCTACAGCTGGCTGAGAAGCTGGGCAGCCTGGTGGAGAATAACGAGCGGGTGTTTGACCACAAGCAGGGCACCTATGGCGGCTACTTCCGGGACCAGAAGGATGGCTACCGCAAAAACGAGGGCTATATGCGCTGCGGTGCCTACCGCCAGCAGCAGTCTCAGACAGCCTACTGAGCCTTCTCTTCTGTCCCTATGGCCTAGACCTTTAGGCCTTTAAGTCCTAAACTACACCCCAGTCATTAAAGGTCTATTTAAAGTTGAAAAAAAAAAAAAAAAGATGGCCCACTCAAGGAGTTATCTGTACAAGGGGATTAGAAAAATACAAAAGAGAGACTCACATCAGAAATATAGACCTTTGTGCTGCTTTTATCAAAGACTTCTACAGTAATGATATACACCTGTCCCACCTCTAGACTCCATCGGTTTCCAGGATGCACAGTAAAACCTATATACAAATCAATAAACAAAATATTAGAAGAGGCCAACATTTTTCCACAATGAATTAAAAAATACAAACTTTAAAAAGCTACTCAGGCCAGGCACGTTGGCTCTCGCCTGTAATCCTAGCACTCTGCAAGGCCAAGGCAGGAGAATCACTTGAGCTCAGGAGTTTGAGACCAGCCTGAGCAAGAGTGAGACTCCATCTCAACGAAAAATAGTAAAAATTAGCTGAGTGTGGTGGTGCATGCCTGTAGTCCCAGCTACTGAGAAGGCTGAGGCAACAGGATCACTTGAGCCCAGGAGTTTGAGGTTGCTGTGAGCTAGGCTGATGCCATGGCACTCTAGCCTGGGTGACAAAGTGAGACTCTGTCTCAAAAAAAGCTATTCAAACAGCAAAACTTGCTAATAGATGGAGATAGTTTCCAAAGCAGATTTTTTTTTTGAGACAGAGTCTCACTCTGTTGCCCAGGCTAGAGTGCCATGGCATCAGCCTAGCTCACAGCAACCTCAAACTCCTGGGCTTAAGCAATCCTCCTGCCTCAGCCTCCCAAATAGTTGGGACTCCAGGCATGTGCCACCATGCCCGGCTAATTTTTTCTCTATATATTTTTAGCTGTCCATATAATTTCTTTCTATTTTTAGTAGAGATGGGGTCTTGCTCTTGCTCAGGCTGGTCTCGAACTCCTGAGCTCAAACGATCCACCCGTCTTGGCCTCCCAGAGTGCTAGGATTACAGGCGTGCAAAGCAGATATTTTCATTCCTGCTCTCAAAATAATTTAGGGCTTGAAAAATCCTGGTTTAACTTAGCTCATCTCAGGTATAAAGAAATACTATCATTTATTTATATAGACAAGAACAAACCACAATGTTGGCTCTTTCTTAATGTGTGGCAATATTTCCACTTCTTTCAGTCAGATTTATTGTTTCATATGGTCTAAGGAAATTAAAATTCCTTTTTCCTTGTATAAAGTCTCTTTTCCTAACTCTAAAGATTGTATTACATGGATTTTCATATTTTTTCACAATCCGTTTCAAGATATTTCACTCTTGCAGATAGCATTTACCCAGAACAATGTGAGAAAACATGTCAAAGTAAGATTGAATTTGAAATTAAGAAGCACTCTAGTTTTTAATGCATTCATTTTAGTGAAATTGTTTAAACTATACAACTTTATGAAAACTATTATCTAAAAATACCTAAAAATCCAGGCTCCACAACATATATGGTGCAATTTGGGAGTCCAGATACAGATCGCATATGGACATCTTAATTTTTGCTTAAGGAAGCCAGGTGAGCCATATTGAGTGAAAAGAAAAAGGTGAGGTACCAAAGAAAAAAATAACAAACCCACAAACAAAAATCTTTTCTTTTATTATCTTTTGGAAAGCCAAAACTTAAATGTGTACACTTCTGCAAAAAGTCTGAGGGACTTTTAGTCATCACACGAGTCAGGTATTCTTGAATTTCAAATTTGAGGAAGTGGAATGGGAGAAAAAAGATCATGATCTGTGCTTTTAACATTCATTTAGCTGCAGATCCCTTTCTCCAAATATTCTTACACAGGATCCCAATATGGAGAGCAGGACAAAGTGGTTCCATTCTGGAGGAAGAGACCTTCTGGTTAAAGGGATGAAGAGTAATGATGGAGGAGGAGGAAGGGGCATGACTTGCCATCTGCCAACATGACCAGGACTCTACAGATAGTTTCAAAATCACTAGTTGATTTTCTATTATCTGCAGCAAATCTTTAATATCAAAATGTTTTCTGTTTGCCACCAAAGATACTCCTGGGTCACTTATATATCATACTACCCACTACCATTTCAATTAAATTCTAGCAGAAATACAAATTTATTCCAATATTGGTCTGTATAGAATCTAATCAGGAATATGCTTCTCTCTCAAAAAGATACCACATCTGAAAGCTAAGAAATTACTTTTGCTCTGAGAAATATGTAACTGAGACAACTAAACAGAAAACACTCATTAATTCAAAATATACTAATTTAAAAGTTGTATTAATTCAGTCATGAATCAGACTATAATTTATCACTACATTGTCTATAGAGATAATGGAAGTAAAATAATATTTCATCTGCATGGGGGATCAAATTTTTTTTTTTTTGACACAGAGTCTCGCTTTGTTGCCCAGGCTAGAGTGAGTGGCGTGGCGTCAGCCTAGCTCACAGTAACCTCAAACTCCTGGGCTCAAGCAATCCTACTGCCTCAGCCTCCCGAGTAGCTGGGACTACAGGCATGCGCCACCATGCCCGGCTAATTTTTTCTATATATATATATTAGTTGGCCAATTAATTTCTTTCTATTTATAGTAGAGACGGGGTCTCGCTCTTGCTCAGGTTGGTTTCGAACTCCTGACCTTGAGCAATCCGTCCGCCTTGGCCTCCCAGAGTGCTAGGATTACAGGCGTGAGCCATCTCTAATTTTTTTTTCTATATATATTAGGTGGCCAATTAATTTCTTGCTATTTATAGTAGAGATGGAGTCTCGCTCTTGCTCAGGCTGGTTTTGAACTCCTGACCTCAAGCGATCCGCCAGCCTTGGCCTCCCAGAGTGCTATGATTACAGGCGTGAGCCACTGTGCCCGGCCGGGATCAAACTTTTAAAGCTGTCTCACATACTCCAAATGAGCTACTGATATACATATAATTAATATACTAATTAAAGATTACTTTTACCTATTCACTAAAGTAAATCTTCTAAAGACTGTATAGGCAACTCTATGCCAAACTAGATTAGGTTCTGATATGTACTTTAATATGATATTCATAAAATGTAAGAGCTAGAAGGGACCAGGTACAGTGGCTCATGCCTATAATGCCAACACTTTGGGAGTCTGAGACAGGAGGATTGAGGCAGGATGAGGGCAACAAAGTGAGACCTGTCTCTATAAAAAATTTTTAAAAAATTAGCCAGGCATGGTGGCATGTGCCTATAGTCCTAGCAACTCAGGAGGTTGAGGCAGGAAGATTGTTTGAGCCCAGGAGTTGGAGGTTACAGTGAGCTATGATTTTGCTACTACACTCCAGCCTGGGTGACAAAGTGAAACCCTGTCTCTGGAAAAAAAAAAAAAAGAGCTAGAAGGAAATGCAGAAATACAACATTCCCTTCATTTTTCAGATGAGGAAACCTCTCAACAGGTCTCTAAACCAATCCATTCCTCCTTATCAGAATAAGATATCCTTCCTTTGATCTAATATTTCCAACCATGTTCTGCACCTCATTTTTCTCTTGCCTTTCAGAAAACTTGCTTCATCAATTGGCTCTCTTTTCTCCCAAATCTCTGCCCTTTCTCTCTGTTTAACTTACAGAGATGTTCATGTTTTTCCTATCTTAAAAAAAAAAAAAAGAAAGTCTTTTAAGGCCAAGCTGTTTTACTGACAAAGTGACCCAAGACCTTCTAGTTACTCCAGCCTTTCAGTGTTTATATTACCTTGACATCACTGCCAGATTTCACCTGAGTACATTATCCTCTTCACAAATTCCTCATTTGGTTACCAGAAAAGTCTACTCTCTGGTTTTCCTACTACTTTTTTTTTTTTTTTTT
>VSMD01060364.1:0-76898 GCA_008750895.1 Mirza zaza | reverse complement strand
TTATAGTAGAGATGGGGTCTCGCTCTTGCTCAGGCTGGTCTCGAACTCCTGAGCTCAAACGATCCGCCCACCTCGGCCTCCCAGAGAGCTAGGATTACAGGCTTGAGCCACCGCGCCCGGCCTCATTTGTTTTGTTTTGTTTTTTTTGAGACAGAGTCTCGGTTTGTTGCCCAGGCTAGAGTGAGTGCCATGGCGTCAGCCTAGCTCTCACAGCAACCTCAAACTCCTGGGCTCAAGCAAACCTGCTGCCTAAGCCTTCCAAGTAGCTGGGACTACAGGCATGTGCCATCATGCCCGGCTAATTTTTTTCTATATATTTTAGTTGGCCAATTAATTTCTTTCTATTTATAGTAGACATGGGGTCTCACTCTTGCTCAGGCTGGTTTCGAACTCCTGACCTTGAGCAATCCACCCGCCTCGGCCTCCCAGAGTGCTAGGATTACAGGTGTGAGCCACCGCACCCAGCCATTTATAGTGTTTTGTTCCGTTACTTAGCTTCCACCTTGTTTCTGTTTTAGTGTTTGTTCAGTTAGATTATATGATACCAAATTAAAAGTTGGATATTTGTTATTTGAGGGATTATTATTTGGTTCTGTCTACTTTGGGATATGTTTGAAAATTTACATAATACAAAATTAAAAAAAAAATCCTTAAATGTATACCAAGAGCACAATATATCACATTCTCTCCTTTAGGACTACTTATCCATAGTAATGATGAATACTATTATTTATTGAGCCATATCAGGCATTGTGCTAGGTATACAGTTTATACAGTTGTCACGTTTGATCCACAGAACGAATCTAAAGGTAAACAGTATTATCCCCATGTTATACTTGAAAACTGGTTGCACAGAGGTGCCATCACCTTCTTACTCGGTGCTGAACTGGTTATAGTGTCACCAATATGAATTTAAGGTGTTGTGTGCTCTAGTGCCTTCTCTGCTAACCATTAGAGCCAAACAGAAGACATTTTTTCACATTCCCATATCTGTGAAGGGTATACACAAAATTTCCTGTTCTAAAGTGACCTATGATTCAGAACATTCACCTATCACAACCATTAATTTCATAACGTCTTTCCTGTGTTCAGGCAGCAATTCTGCATTTCTTCGAGTGGTAAGATGTCGATCCTTAGCTGAAGAATATGGTTTGGATACAATTAACAAGGATGAAATTAGTAAGTATACTAGCCATCCGATGCTAGGTTAGTTTTAATTAATTTAAAAGATATGAAAATATTTTTTTTCGTATATAGTGTATAACAGTGTTGAGTGTATAGTGATAATATAAAAGATATTATAAATATTTATACTCTAATTTTATTCTATGAATATATCTAATTATAATTTATGTATGTATCATATAAAACTTAATATGTACTTAAAATCATATTTAGGTCACTGTGTCTATTGTATGACATAAATAAGTGTTAAAGTCAGCATCTTCCTACTTTAGTAGAAATTGTGTGACTCCAGCTAATAGTCCATAGGACCACTGGACTATATTTTAATGTATCTCTTACTTTGTTGTTATTTACTATTTTCTATTTTATTGTGACAAATATATTTCAATTTTGTGGTAAAATTGTCTTATATCCTGAAACTTGAGTATATACCGGTGGTAAATTCATACCTTTGTTGTTTATATGTTGTGGTAAATTACCCAAATTATACTGAATTTTTTTTTCCTTTCAGTTTCCAGCATGGACAGTGCAGATAATGAAATAGTGTTGTACTTAATGTTACGGGCTGTTGATAGATTTCATAAACAACATGGTAGATATCCAGGTAAGAATAGCAATTGAATTACCAAATATAATAAAATCTTGACTAAACATTTAAATTGAATTGAATGTTAAGGTGTTCTCAGGGTGTCTGTGCTTGAATTTCACATTGTAATCAAATTACATGTAGTTCTCCTCGGAGAGGAACTACCATTTGTATTTTAAGTAACTATCTGCTAGTAGTATTTTGTTCTAAACTATTACAGGGGTATGTTCGTTATTGAATGCTTATAGAAGGATTCAAGCTTTTTTTTCGGTCAGTTTCTATAGTTTGCTACTAAAACTTACCAAGTATAATTTAGTGGAATAGGAAAGCCACAAGAAGTATGCCAGTGACTTTTTTTTTTTTTTTTTGAGACAGAGTCTCGCTTTGTTGCCCAGGCTAGAGTGAGTGCCATGGCATCAGCCTAGTTCACAGCAACCTCAGACTCCTGGGCTCAAGCGATCCTCCTGCCTCAGCCTCCCGAGTAGCTGGGACTACAGGCATGCGCACTATGCCCGGCTAATTTTTTTTATATATATATATATATATTAGTTGGCCAATTAATTTCTTTCTATTTTTATAGTAGAGACGGGGTCTCGCTCAGGCTGGTTTTGAACTCCTGACCTTGAGCAATCCACCCGCCTCGGCCTCCCAGAGTGCTAGGATTACAGGCGTGAGCCACCGCGCCCGGCCTGCCAGTGACTTCTGAACTCAGAACTCTGATGATGTAGAGATTCCTTTGTGTAGTATCTATTTTTTATCATCTGTACATGTAGTCATTGGAGAATTAACATGATCTCAAAGATATGTGATTGCTCAGAATGTCTTTATTCTTGATTATAGTTATAATTTTGCAGGATTATTGCATAGCAACACATTCTAAGGGTGTCATAAAACCTGTTGTGCCAACTGATGTAGTATGTCCCCAGAGTTTATAGTCTTTATGAACAAGCTTACCAGAAGAAAAAAAAAAGGAATAAACACTGTGTATTGCTTAATTTGTATTATTACTATTTGATTAGAAAGTATTTTGATTGTGTATTATATAACAAACTACCTCAAAACTTAGTGGTTTAAAAAAATAAATTATCTCTTGTGATTTTGTGGATTGACTCTGCTCAGTTAGGCAGCTCTCATTGAGGAGTGGGGGTTTCCTGCAGTTGCATAATGCCTAGGGCTGGAGTCATCTGAAGGCTTGACTTAGACATCCAAGAATACATTTTCACTCACATGACTGGCACCTTAGGATATTGGGACGGCTAGAGGCTGATCAGGGATCTCTCTTCGCATGGATGACTTGGACTTCCTTTTAACATGCCAGTGTTAGGGTAGACTTCTTTCATGGTGACTGGCTTCTCCAGAGTTAACATTCCAAAAGACCCAGGTGGAAGGTACGAGGTTTTTTATGTCCTAGCTTTGGAAGTCACACAGCATTACTTACATTGTGTTCTATTGGTTTTATAGGGCCAGCTTAGATTAAGAATAGGAGGAGATTACACGAGGGCATGAAGGGGTGTTTATTGGGGAGTAATTGTGGGAGACTTTAAACCTGGGTTCCAGTCCAAGCTATATCACTCACTATCTCTATGACCTTGAGTAAGTCACTGTTTTCCTCCAAGTCTCAGTTATCTCATTTATGGAGTGGCCCTAATATTAGCTACTCTCGGATTGTAAGGGTTAAATGTACAATGTATGAAAAAACACTTACCACATTGGGTAGCACCTTGTAAGTGCTTGGTAAAGGGTAGGTATTACTATTATGAGGAAGAATAATGATAGTAGTTTTTAAACCAGAGGTGTTAAAAAACATTGATTTTTTTGTAATACTTGAATATCATGTTAATTTTATTTTTCCTTCCAGTAGTAATAATAGCTTACCTTTGGAGACATTACAGTTTAATCATTAAGAACTGCCTGGGTTGGCCAGGCGCGGTGGCTCATGCCTGTAATCCTAGCACTATGGGAGGCCGAGGCGGGCGGATCGCTCAAGGTCAGGAGTTCGAAAGCAGCCTGAGCAAGAACAAGACCCCGTCTCTACTATAAAATAGAAAGAAATTAATTGGCCAACTAATACATATAGAAAAAAATTAGCCGGGCATGGTGGCACATGCCTGTAGTCCCAGCTACTCGGGAGGCTGAGGCAGCAGGATTGCTTGAGCCCAGGAGTTTGAGGTTGCTGTGAGCTAGGCTGATCCCATGGCACTCACTCTAGCCTGGGCAACAAAGTAAGACTCTGTCTCCAAAAAAAAAAAAAAAAACTGCCTGGGCTTATATCCTACTTTTGCTATTTATGAGTTAAATAATCTTGGCTTACGTTAGTTTTCTGGTCTGTGAAATGGTGATAATTGTTCCCACCTCAAAGGGGTGTTATGAGGATTAAATTAATATATATAAGGAAGCTGGGTATGGTGGCTCACAGCTGCAGTCCCAGCTACTTGGAGAGGCTGAGGCAGGAGGATTGCTTGAGACCAGGAGTTCAAGACCAGTCTGGGAGACATAGTGAACCTGCCTCTTAAATAAATATGTATGTGTAATACTTAGAACAGTGTCCAGTATCTTAATGCTCAGTAAATGTTATCTGTTATTATAGCTTTATGTCCTTGGTGTCATTTAGTCTCTTAGAAATGGACAATAAAGACCACAATTTTTTTGTTTTTTTAGAGATGGGTTTGCACTCTGTCACAGGCTGGAACACAGAGGTGCAATCGTAGTTCACTTTAACCTCAGACTCCTAAGACCATAATCTTTATAAAGGGTATAAATAGGACATTCTTTTCATTCAGCTCTTTTATCAAATAATTATTGAGCACTATGTGCCAGATACTCTTCTATACACTGGGTATGAAGCAGTGGACAAAGACTTATCAAACTTGAATTTTAACTAGATTTTAGTTGGTCTCTTTGTTTATAGGTTTGTGATATTTCCAGATACTTGTCTCATACTTTCTATTATTTTTGTCTTCAGTTTCATACCTGTTTTGACTAGAACACCTAAAACTGGATTAAATAAAGGAAGTAGCCATAATTTTGAATAACATTTATTTTAATGAAAATTAATTTATATTTTTAGGGGTGTCTAACTATCAAGTTGAAGAAGATATAGGAAAGTTGAAGTCTTGTCTCACAGGCTTTCTTCAAGAATATGGCTTATCTGTAATGGTGAAAGATGATTATGTCCATGAATTGTAAGTATTTTTTAGGGCATATAAGAAGATACTCTGCCTGTCTTAAGGCCAGTCTAAATGCATGTCTCCGTCATTTCTTATAGTTGCCGATACGGAGCTGCTGAGCCACACACGATTGCTGCATTTTTGGCGGGTGAGTTCCATACCTGAGAAGACTGTTAGCTGTTGTTAAATAGTACAGTTACTATTTTAATATGAAGTTTTGTTGTCTTGACTATTTTAGCTGTTTTAATTAGGTCAGTGAAGCAGGATGTTATATTGAGTTTAAGATTATTCAGTAGCCCCCATATTGGTCTCCCTGCCTTCTATCTCTTCCACTGCCATCCATCTTAAACTCCTAAAGAGTCATTAATCCTTCTAAAGCATAACTCTGACTACGTCCCTCAACGAACCCTCTGCTCCACCAGTACATATATATTCCCTACAGTGGGCCTCAGAAAACAAGTCCAGCGACTTTAGCTTGACATTGAAGACCTTGTGCTCTGATTCCACTCAGCTTTTCTAGCCTTGGTTTTATCAAGTTACTTGCTTTTCCCCCAGAAATGTCCTTTGATTTCCTGCTCCTAGATCTTTGCTCCTCTGGATCCATTTGGCTTAAAAACGTCTATTTCCTACATGTCGAAAACCTACCTGTTCTTCAAGGCCTAATTCAAAAATGCCATCTTTCATAAAAACTTCCTTTTCTTCCCTCTCTTACTCTGCTTCCTCCTTGTCTCAGTCAGGGGTGCTATAACAGAATGCCATGTACTTAGAAACAACAAATTTATTTTTCACAGTTCTGGAGGCTAGAAATCTGAGATCCGAGTGCTAGTGTGGTCCAGGTCTCATGAGAGCTTACTTCCTGGTTCAAAGACAGCTCTCTTCTTACTGTGTCCTCATGCAGTGGAATAAATGACAAGAGAACTCTCTGGGGCCTCTTTTATAAGGGCACTAATTCCATTCATGAGGGCTCTACCCTCATGATCTAAGTATCTACCAAAAGCTGCACCTCCTAATACTATCACATTGACCAGGGTTAGGATTTTAATGTATGAATTTTCGGAGGACACAAACATTCAGTCCATAATACCGCTCCAAAAATATTACTCTCTTGCCTTTGATCTCTTACACACTGAGCTATTTGCTTGTGACATTTTCCTTCTAAATCATTAATGTTTTGAAGCCAGATCCAGGTCTGATTAATATTCAGAGTGTTCAAGATGTAAATGAGTGATACAGACCTAAGAAAACTGTCTTCTAAGCAAATCCAAATTAAAGCCTGATTCTGGAAAACTTATTTTAAACTAAAACCAAGTCTCTTTTGCCAAAATAGCAAAATAAACTGCCAATTCACAGAAAAGGGCAAGTTATTTAATATTATTTATTCATATTCAGTCCAGATTCTGAGAAGAGACACAGCCAGAGAGGTTGGATGACTGCATGCCTTGCCTATATGAGAAAAAAAGTATAAATTGAAGGGTTTTTTTTACTTCATTTTGCACAAGGCCAAAATACCTCCTCACTTCGAGGCACCTCTGCGGCTCCCAATGAGGCCATCCTTGACTCCCCTATTTAAAACTGAGTCCCTCATCTTTTGCACTCATATCCCCCTTTTTCTCCTTAGCACTTTTGGTCAATTGACATATTATACATTTTATTTATTTCTCTCTCTCTCTGCTAAAAAGTAGCACAAAAGTGAACAGATTTCTTTTTTTCCTCTACTTTATCCTTAGTACCTAGGACCATATCTGGTACACAGTTGAGTCTCAAATTTTGTTAACAAGTATTTGGGAAAGAGGAAGCTTCAGGTTATAAAAGATGCAGCACTTTTTTTCTTGGTAATTTTTTGCTTTTTCTTTTGTTTGAGTAGGTTTAGCAGTCTAGCACTACTTAATATAGATCCTTCTATGTTACAAATATATTTAAAAGATATATATTTTTTGAGACAGAGTCTTGCTTTGTCGCCCAGGCTAGAGTGAGTGCCGTGGCATCAGCCTAGCTCACGGCAACCTCAAACTCCTGGACTCAAGTGATCCTACTGCCTCAGCCTCCCAAGTAGCTGGGACTACAGGCATGTGCCACCATGCCTGGCTAATTTTTTCTATATATATTAGTTGGCCAATTAATTTCTTTGTATTTATAGTAGAGACGGGGTCTCGCTCTTGCCCAGGTTGGTTTCAAACTCCTGACCTAGAGCAATCCGCCTGCCTCAGCCTCTCAGAGTGCTAGGATTACAGGCATGAGCCACTGCGCCCGGCCTATATTTCTCTTTTATTATAAAAGTAAAACACACACACACATGATAAAATTCAAATGCAGCAAAAGGGTGTCCTTTGAGAATCTTTTATGCCAGTGTGTATCCTTGAAAAAGTTTGATCAACTATACTATTATATAGATTTCCTTTAATAATATAGTTATAGAGAATTGTAGTCTTTTAGTTTTGATTGAGTCAGTAAGGCAGTGGTCCTCAACCTTTTTGGAACCAGGGACTGGTTTCATTGAAGACAGTTTTTCCACAGACCTGGAGGGGGATGGTTTCCAGATGATTCAAGCACATGACATTTATTGTGCAGTCAAACCTCCCTGCTAATGATAATCTGTATTTGCAGCCGCTCCCCAGCGTTAGCATCACCATCTCAGCTCCACCTCAGATCATCAGGCGTTAGATTCTCAGAAGGAGTGTGCACTCTAGATCCCTCACATGCACAGTTTAGAGTAAGGTTCCACCTCCTATGAGAATCTAATGCCACCGCTATCTGACAGGAGGTGGAACTTATGTGGTGATGCAAGTGCTGTAAATACAGATGAAGCTTCACTGGCTGGCTTGCCGGCTGCTCACCTCCTGCTGTGGTCCTCTGCCTGGGGGGTTAGGGACTGCAGCAGTAAGGTAACTGTGTCTGTTGTGGATCACTTTGAAACACCTTTGCTTTGGGAAAGAAAAGATTTCTTTTATTGAATTAAGTATTTTTATATAGCTCTTGAAATTTCCTCTTCACAGTTTTGCGTTTCTCTTTTTTTTCCTTGTAGGAGCTGCTGCTCAAGAGGTTATCAAAATAATCACCAAACAATTTGTAATTTTTAATAACACTTACATTTATAGTGGCATGTCACAAACTTCTGCAACTTTCCAATTGTAGGGTAAGCACCCTGTGTAGCTTATTGATTGAAAATGTACTTGCCTTCAGGTTGTGCTTTAGTCTGTAAAATTCTGCTAAAGGAGAGCTGTTAAATTGTTTCCTTAATAAACATTTTTCTCATTTGTAATAATGTAGTCTTGTTCTTTAGTGGGGAGAGCAAAGGAAGCAGTCATTTTCCCAGAGAATAAAAGCAATCCATTTCTCACTGAGTTCATTAATACTGGCTTGCGATTTCAAAGTTACTTAATCATAGATACCTCTTATGTTTAATTAGAAACAGCTTAAACATTTTTTTTCTTACCATCTTAATGAATTAAAGTCATGTGCAGATTTTAGCTGTGGACATATTTAGGACCATCATTACTTGTTAAAATGAATAGAATGTAAAAAGACAAATATTTTCGGATGTGAAGTTTTACCAGAAAACAAGACCATCCCCTTGTATGTGGTGTTATCTTAACTTAGGTTTTGCTGCCTACATCTACTTCTTCAAATTTTATGGGGTCATTCTATCCAGTTTACATACTCTACAATTTCATTTTAAAGAATAATCACATTGGTTGTTTCCTTGTGTCAAGGAAGAAAAAATAAAAAAGAATAATCACATTGGACTAATAGCATTCACCAGCATATCAGAGGACCAAAACACTAAGATAGAAGTAGACACAAACCAAGTGAAAATCCAGAAGTGGGGACAGTGCCCAGTTTCGAGTGGATTTATTTATGGCCGAGGAACATGTTGCATGACTCTCAATACCTTTAAGGTCCCTAAACTGGCTACTCCTTAGTCTCTGAGGCCAGTGAGAGTCTAAGTGAGAGTCTGTTAGATTTGCCAAGAGGGTGCTTCACAGGGATTTTTCTTAGACCCTGATGAGTCAAGCCCTTCCTTGGCTGTTCTTCAGTGCATGAACTGACCTTTGCCACAGCAGGCACTGCTCTAAATCTCCCATCATTCCTGTTGGGTGAATTTTTATTATGGAGGAGGCAAGGCACAGGACCATGAAGACACGGCTAGGCCTTGGCCCCACTTGACACACCCAGGAGCCCTGGTCTTTTGGTTTAGGCAGGCGGAAGTACACCTGGACTGAACTGAGGTCACCTGGTGTGGAAGCCTGGCTGTGTCTGTAGGGCTGGGGTATCCATCAGTGGGAGGCCCAACACAAGGCAAGAAGGCCTGGCGCAGGGGACAGGATGCAATGCGTTGGGAAGGTTGGGAGACGGGTAAGGGGCGGGCTGGGGTCTCCCTGCCATGCTGCGCGGCTCATGTGTGCCTCGAGGCCACCGTCCCAGAGCTGGACGGAGCCTTGTCATCCCCCGGAGCAAACTCTCCAAACTCTGGAGAGTTTGCTAACGCCCTCGGAGGAAAGGAAGCCTCAAAAACCCGGGGCGGTGAGATGAGATTTCCCCTTCGAATTGTGACTTGCCTCCACCTCAAGACCCTGCATTCAGGCACTCGCTACCCCCAGACCTTGGAAACTTCTGGGACTAGGGGGCCCCACCTGCGACTCCACGTGGGGGCGGGCGTTCCGACCGGAAGTCCCGCACTCGCCCCACGGAAGTGAGCCAGATAGGCTGCGCGGGAAACCCTGTCAGGCGTCGTGCTAGGTGAGCGGCAGGGAAGAAAGGGTAGGCGCCTGGCTTGGCGCGCTCTGTCTTGAGGGTAAAGGCCGCGGCCTCTGCTCGCGTTAGGGCCCTGCCTTAGCTTCACCCGGGGACTCCTGTGGACGGCTGGTTGCGGGTGGCCTGCCCAGGTCTGCCCTCCCAGCGGCTAGGATGCCTTACCGCTCCTCTGGCCCTTTCTTAACTTGCCCACTTGAGGGGATGGGTTGCGCTCCGGGAACAGGGGCTTCCTGAGCAGATACCAGACCCTCTCTGCTGTCCTCACAGCCCTTGGTGGGGAGGGAGAATTGTCGCATGCCATTTAGTCAGCCGGCCTGAGCCTGGCAGTTTTCGACCCCTATTGCCCTTGCGAATCCCCGGGTGTTTCCCCAGGTCATTTTGATGTGTGGAAGGGGCGGAAACCACAGGTGAGATAATTTCTCAGAACGGGGTGTTGCGACGTCACCCGTGCGGGGACTGACTGTTGGGTGGGCTGATGGCTCGGGCCGCTGAATCCTGGGCCTCCGGACAGACCCTCGCTCTTAACCCTCACCCTGGCCCCTTGCAGGTCTTGAGAACCCTGGCCGAGGAGAGTCTGGAGGGACTACTTGAGCTTCTCAAAAGGAGGTCTTGCTCTTTAGGTGAGCCACACCATGCTGTTACTGGGCAGAAATTGAGGAAGTAGGGCGGAGTTGGTCTTCCCTTCTGGGAAAAAATGTGTCTGCTACCTTGTAGGATAGATAGGGCGATGGGATTTATGCTCCAATCTACTGACTCTGGGGATGTTAATACTGTAGAGCGAACTGACTCCTGGTACCCTCATTGTGTTTTCTGGGACCCGAATGACTGTCATTTCTCAGTCCTTATAAACTATTACAACAAAATTTGCTCTTTCTCTCTTGCCTTCCCTAGTTTAAAGGACTTTATAATGACAAGCTGGATATATACTGTCAATAATTTAGGGGTGACAAGAATTAGTGGTGGGATTTTCAGTCCTGCAAGCCTTACACAGAAGCGGTTTATCGTTCTGAAACTTCAGGGTAATATTTAAATTTCAAAAAGTTCTTGATATTAATGTTTTCTAGGTCAGGTAAAAGAGTAATGTTTAGCTAGTTTTCTTACTGAAATTTGAATTAGAGTTAACAGTACTGTTTTGAGGAGTAGATGTGGTGAAACCTGTGAGATAGGCTCTTTATGTTGTCTGGAAAAAAATCCTTGTCTTTTTACTTGTGAGAATACAGTAAAGAATTTTCAAATCTCATTGTTCATTATAATTTGCTTCCCTTCACTAAATTACTGAAAATTTTTCATAATCTGCTTTATTTGGAAGATACTTTTGTTCTTGGGAATAGACTATACTGTAATTTAAAATGTAATTTTATAATTATCAGTCCCTTGAAAGTTATAACTTGTCCTTTGCTGTGGATTTTTTAAGTACTTAACTAGTAAATAGATGACTTGTATTAATGCTACCAGGTACTTGGCAAACTATCTTATTGTGCAAATTAATAATTTTTTAGAAAAGAATATAAAAAAGACAAAGGAGGAAAAGAAGGTAGTCTGCATGTCAATATCAATTTCAGGACATTTAGTTTTTAAAGGTATACATTATCTTTCTTTTAAAAATTAAAAGCAGAATAGGTTGGCTAATTAAGGAAATAGTCCTTAAGCTCCCCCATAAAGCAAAAGCACCCATATGTGATATAGTTGTCCATTTTTAACCGTTTATTTTTTTAATCTAGTCTTCTTTTTCCAGATCTTAACCCATTTTCTCAAAGGTAATATGTATTTATATGTGGGAGACAGTATAATAAGAGGATAAAGGTGTAGGCCCTGGCCTTAGATTTTCTTGGTTCCCATTCCAACTCTGGCACTTGCCCTCTCACTTATCTTCATCTTTATAGCTCCCTCACAAGGGTTATGGTGATGACTTAAAAACATATAGGGTGTAAAGAACGGAGCTTGGCCTATAATAGGTATTTACTGAATGTTAGAAGCTATTATAAACATTGTAAAAAATAGAAAATAGTGGAATAAAACACCCATAGAACAACCAGCTAAAGACAAGTGTTAATAGGTTATTGTCTTTCCATCCAGTCTTATTTTATCTTTGCCTCTCTCTAATTGGGATCATACTATAGGTAAAATTTTTAGTCTTGTTCTTTTTGGTTAACTTTGTAACATAAGCATTTTTTCTTGCTATTGAACATTTGTAGTCAATGCCAATATTCTTGTAATAATATCTTATCCTGTGGATGTACCACAATGTACCTCACTATTTTTAATGGAATATTTAGGTTAAAAATGGCAAAAATAATATATTTATATATTACTTTATAAAAGACTATCACATTTGTTATTTCTTTAAACATTTTTTTTTGCTTAGGAATTTTGTTTTCATGTGGAGATCGAGAATGAAAAATAAAAGGGAAAATTCGGTATCTCTCGTTAACAATGTGATGATAGAGTAAATAAGAATTTTAGAGTTCTGTAATCCTGATTTGTTGCTCTAAGAAGTTAATTGGACTCACTTTTTCTAAATCAGTTTAACATTTTAAAGTAGGGCATGTGAGTGGCTATATCAGGGTTGCCAGTTATTTTTAAAATTCTTCTAACATGATATATAAACAAAGATTTGAGCTTAATGGTAGAATAACATGCTGAAAATAACCACAGGTTGTTAATTTTAATTAAGCTTAGTGTTAAGGTGGGAATTCATACATGGGTAGAGAAAGAATTCTCAACACAAAGATTAGGATATGAAGAAGTAGAAAGTTTACTTTCTCAGAGAGAAAGATGGAAGAGAGAGAGTAAAAAGAGAAGGGAGAGGGCATGGCACATGAAAAAGGGAAGTTTCTGTGCTAAGGCCAAGCAGCTTGGAATTTTTATTGGTGGGTTGTAAAGGGGTCAAGAAAAATTATTGCTGTAGGCTAATTAGCAGGAAACAGCTGTAAGATGTCAGGGTGTCTGTCCATTTCTCCTGTTTTTTTCTGCCCCTAGAGACTTGGTTATCTGGCTGGACTGGTCTGGGGAATGTAGAGGAGGATTTATACCCTCCTTTCTGTTTGCTCTGCTATTTTCAGATTCTGTGAAAACATCTCCTCAGGTTAGTTAATCTTAAAAGACAGGCCATTAATCTCAAAAACAGTGGGTTAAAGTCCTCTGTGGTCAATCTTGGAGACAGCCAGTTAGATATTTTCTCTGTTAGACAGTTCATTAGTAAGGTCGTCCTTTCACTTAGCTTGTGAAGAGAAATGCATATCTAAAGAGTGTGTGCATACGTGCATGCATGCGTGTATGTTTGTGTGTTTTAAGCCTCTCATTCATGGTTGGGTGCTCAATCTGAAACTATGGGATGATTTACAGGAAAGAAAAATAAAGATTGAGTGACCAGAGGAGAACCAGTTTGATTCAGTCATCCAATCATTCATTTATTTAAATAAAATTTGTTGAACACATATAGTGTTTACAAGTGCCAGAGATGTTTATGTTTTCAAATGTAATTCTTATAATAACTCTATGAAATAGGAATATCATTCCTATATTATAGTTGAGGAAACTGAGCCTCAGAATTTAAGCAACTGTCCAATATCACACATTTAATAAGTTGCAGATTCAATCCCTGGTCTTCTGGCTTCAGGAAAACAGTTCTTTTCCTACCCTTTTGCATTTATATCTCTAACATTCTCAAACATTGATTTAAATTGAGAAAATACCTTTATCTTATAGATGAAATATAAGGAAATATAATACAGACAAGCATGGAAAGTGAGGACACAGAGAAACTACAAGGTAAGAAATTCATAGATCATATATATGGAATAAAATTTAAATTTGTAGGCTACACTGCATATTATCTGACAGGATCCAGGAAATGAAAAAGTCCATCAGTAATTTACATAAATATTGAGCACTTACTCTGTGCCTATTACATAATTCCTGGCTTTAGGAAACTGACATTCTAATGAGAAAAGACATACTGGTAATTACAATACCATGTGATAGTTGATTTAATGGTAGCATATGCAAGAATAGTAGGAATCTGAGAGAATCACCATCAAAGTATGCCTGGAGGTACAGATTTCAGAATTGTCCCTAGAAGGATGGAAACTGAATCTGTAGGCATGGAAGTTAACCAGAGAGGAAATAATAAATGAGAAAAGGATGGGGAATAGTGTTCCCTAATGAATACCTTCACATAAGGGTTCAGCTGAGGAAGAGGGCCATTAAAAAAAGACTGAGAAAAACATTTTAGAAAGGTGAAAAGAGTCAGGAATGTGGTATCTTGGAAATCAGAACTGTAAGAGAATGCTTTATGAGAAAATGATTGCTTAAGAGCATCAGTGTCAGATGGCACAGATGAGGACTGAGTTATCCACTGCATTTTGCATTTGGGGTGTCATTTGTTTTATTAATAGTAAATTTATTAGATCTAAGCCGGATTGTAGTATATTTAGGTCTGAGTGGGAAATGAAAATCTGAAGAAAGCTTACTCTTTTTAAAAGCTTGGCTAAAGATTTATGGCAGTAGATAGAGGGAGATTTTAATGTCAAGGAAGTCTTAAAAGGGTTATAGAGACAGGAGAATATATGGAGAAGGAATGGAGATTCTGGAGAGGAAGAAGTTGAAACTGGAGATGTAGGGATAATTGTTGGTGGATACCCCTCTCAAACTATTTATGACATTCCATTTATCATATCTCCAACCTTAGTACCACATCTCACTCTTCCATTTTATGTTTTGATTTTGGGGTTCCTCCCAAAAGTAGACTCCAAGATAAGGATTTGAGTGCAAGTGCTTTTTTTGAAAAAGTGAACCCAATAAATACTGGTTGGGAAGTGAGATAGGAAATGGGAAGATAGAAGAGTACATTATCAAGAAAGTTGTTGTTATGGGCAACTGGAGCTTAATCCTATGAGGAATTATGGAAACCACTGTAGAGTCATGTTCCTCAGAGTCATCCCAGCCAAAGGGTGAAGGGTATTTATCCATCAACTCCCATCAGTCAGCTAATTTTTTCTATTTTTAGTAGAGATGGGAACTTGCTTTTGCTCAGGCTGGTCTTGAACTCCTGAACTCAAGGGATCCTCCTGCCTCAGCCTCCCAGGGTGCTAGGATTATAGGCATGAACCCCCACACCCAGCCAACTGTAGGGTTTTCATTTCTAGATGGATACACTTTGTCAGGTTGAGGAAGTTCCATTCTATTCCAAGTTTGCAGAATGTTTTTCTTTAATCAGAAATGGATGTTGGATTTTATCACGTGCTCTTTCTACATCTACTAAGATAACCAAAAGTTTTTCCTTTGTTATGTTACATTGATTTTTTTTTTTTCCTCCTCTTAAATCAATCTTGCACTTCTAGGATAAACCCACTTGGTTATGATGTATCGTTATGTTCATATTGTTGGATTCAATTTGCTAAAATTGTTTAGATGTTTTGCATCTACGTTCATGAGGAATATTGGTCTATAGTTTTCTTTGTAATTGCTTTGGTATAAAGGTAATACTCACCTCAGAGAATAAGTTGGAAAGTATTCTTTAAACTTTTGGAAAAATATGTGTAGAGTGGATATTATTTCTTCCTTAAGTGTTAGGTAGAATTTACAGATAAAACTCTTCTGAGCCCAGAGTTTTCTCTATGGAAAGGTTTTTTTTTTCTTTTTCCCCAGAATTCATATGTTGAAATATGGAAAGGTTTTTAAGTATGATTTCAAGTATGATTTTTTTCATAGATAAAAGACTGTTCAGATTATCTGTGTCTTCTTGGGTGAGTATTGGTGACTTGTGTCTTTAAAGTGATCTGTCATTTCACCTTAAGTTGTTGAATCTGTAGATATGAAGTTGTACGTAATACTCTCTTAATACCTTTTGAATATCTGTAGAATCTGTGGTGATCTTTCTCGTTCCTGATATTGGTAATTTGTGCCTTCTTTTTTCCTAATCAGTCTGGCTAGAGGTTTATCAGTTTTCTTGATCTTCTCAAAGAACCTCCTCTTTTTTTTCTGTTTTCTGTTCCATTGATTTCAGCTTTGATCTTTAAATTTCTTTTCTTCTAATAGGCTCCACATGTACTCACCATCAAATTGGTACTGACTGATTAACACTAGGGTGCTCACATGGTAGTAATATTCTTCAGGGATTAGGAGGTTGGTGGGATAAACTCACAACTAAAGGACACCATGAGCATTGTAGAGGGGAAGGGCATGCCTCTAACCCTTGCTAGGGAGAGGCAAAGATATAAAATGTAAGCAAAATGTTTGTACTCTCATAATTTCCTGAAATTAAAAAAAAATTCCTTTCTTCTACTTACATTGAATTTAATCTGATTTTTTTCTAGTTTCTTTTTTTTTCCCGTTAAGCCTAGGAACACAGGCTCAGTACCAACTGAAGTGTCCCCTCTTTTTCTAGTTTCCTAAGGTGGAAGCTGAGGTCATTGTTTTGCAACCTTTCTTCTATAAATTTCCTCTTAAATAATGCTTTAGTAGCATCCCACAAATTCTGTTATAGTGTATTTTTATTTTCATTCATTTCATTTCTAATGGCAGATATTTAAACCAGTATGGCTTTACTTAAAGAGAATAATATTCAGATTTTCTGTTCATATACTTCATGCAAGGAGAAAACCAAAAAACCTAAGAAGTTCATTTTAAGTTCTTTTATTTCAAGAACATCTTGTAGTCAGGCTTAGTGGCACATGCCTGTAGTCTTGGTTACTTGCGAGGCTGAGGCAGGAGGATCCCTTGAGCTCAAGAGTGCTGTTGCCTTCCAATTGGGTTGTATTGCCCGCTGCATAGAGAAGAGCCAATACACTGAGGCAGTCAGGGTTGCGATGGAGAAAGGGTTTAATTCTGCAGAGCACTAAGCAGGGAAAGGGGAGGAATTTCTCAAATCCGCCTCCCTGAGAATTTGGGAGATGGGGTTTTTAAAGATAGTTTGGCAGGCAAAGCATTAGGCAATTGAGTTTGCTAATTGGTTAGGTTTGGGGCCAAATTATAGGAGTGTAGATGTTATCTTCTTGTGTTGAGTCAGTTTCTGGGTAGGCCATCACAATTCCAGTTGAGTCAGTTTCTTTGTATGGGCCTCTGGTCTGAGTGGGTCAGCCAATCACTGGAATGTGGGGCCTGGACAATATTTCAGAAACTACCGTTAGGTTTTAAAAAGATGATGTTATCTGTGGAGAAAGTTAAGAATCTTTATGACCACCAGCTATATCACTCTAGAATAGCAATTACAGAGAAGCAAACAACAGGGGGACAGTGGCTGATTATTATCATTACTTTTAGCTAGGCCTGTGCCTTTGCAGAGTTTTAGGCCCTTACAACAGTTCTTGCCTTAGGCCCATTTGTTGATTTGTAAAGGGTGGTTTCAGTTAGAGTCCAGCCTGGGCAACATAGTGAGATCTCCATCTCTAAAACAAACAAATAAATCCTTTTATACATCTTTATTGTTTGTTACGTTACAAAAGTAATACATGCTTATTATCTTAAAAGTCAAGCATTCTAAAGATATGTATTTAAAAGTGAAATTTTGTGGCCGGGCGCGGTGGCTCAAGCCTGTAATCCTAGCTCTTTGGGAGGCCGAGGTGGGCGGATCGTTTGAGCTCAGGAGTTCGAGACCAGCCTGAGCAAGAGCAAGACCCCATCTCTACTATAAACACAAAAGAAAATTAATTGGCCAACTAAAATATATATAGAAAAAAATTAGCCGGGCATGGTGGCACATGCCTGTAGTCCCAGCTACTTGGGAGGCTGAGGCAGCAGGATTGCTTGAGCCAGGAGTTTGAGGTTGCTGTGAGCTAGGCTGACGCCACGGCACTCACTCTAGCCTGGGCAATAAAGTGAAACTCTGTCCCAAAAAAAAAAAAAAAAAGTGAAATTTTGTTAATTTTTGAAAGAAAACTTTAAGTTTTAAATAATGAAATTTTTGTTCTTTAGAAATGAAGACTGACCTGAACTTATTATTGGAGTGTCTAAAGTATCAAATGGACAACCCTTTTTCACAAAAGGAAGCTTTGGTCACTATTCATTCAATTTGTCAACAAAACAGTAAGATATAATAGTGAATTTTTATCTGTGATTCTATTATAGTTCTTTAGTACAGTGATATAGCAAATATGTATAGTTCTTTGTCTTCCAGTTATTCTACATGATATGTTGCTTTCTTCTGTGATTTATTCCTAAAAGAATAACCAAGTATTATTTATGTTTTATCTGCATACCCTACAGGTAATGCAGGTATTTATTTTCGGGAAATTGGCGGTTTGATGTTTGTAAAAAATCTTGCAAAATCAAGTGAACATAGCGTGGTAAAAGAAGCAGCATTATATACATTAGGAGCTGTTGCAGAAAAAGATGGTAAAGTATACTTTATTTCATTATCCTTCAAGCATTGTGTTATACTTTAACAAATTATTCAAAGATAATTTTAGAATTAAATTTCTTTTTTACATGTTTAAACAGTTTTATCCAGGTACTTTAATGAAAAGATGAAGATAACCCACAACCATCTTATATATGGGTATATATGCTTTAGGGAGAGAAATTCATGTTGGCAAGAACACTTTTCTGCAGGATACCTCAAATGAGGTTAAATCTAAACCATTGATTTGTCAAACCAAGTTTATATTCTTATATTTTCATTCATTACATTTTAAGAACCAAGCTCTATGCTAGGCACTGGGGATACAGGGATAAAAAAGATATAGTCCTTGCCTTTGAGATAGGGTCTAATAGCTGGTTCTAGGTACTGGATAAAATGTTGATTATTTCACTATGTTCAAATTATTTTATTTGTTTTATTTTTTTTTGAGACAGAGTCTCACTTTGTTGCCCAGGCTAGAGTGAGTGCTGTGGTGTCAGCCTAGCTCACAGCAACCTCAAACTCCTGGGCTCAAGCAATCCTCTTGCCTCAGCCTCCCGAGTAATTGGGACTACAGGCATGTGCCACCATGCCCAGCTAATTTTTTCTATATATATTAGTTGGCCAATTAATTTCTTTCTATTTATAGTAGAGACGGGGTCCCGCTCTTGCTCAGATTGGTTTCGAACTCCTGACCTCGAGCAGTCCACCCACCTCAGCCTCCCAGAGAGCTAGGATTACAGGCGTGAGCCACCACACCCGGCCTGTTCAAATTATTTTTATAAAATGTGCTTATTACATGATTATCATAAAACTTTACTGTCAGGTGGTACCATTTTTGATTTTTGAAAAGATTTTTATTTCTAGAAAAGTCTTAAAAATAGCACAAATATTGTTTGTCTTTCTGTTTTCTAAAGCAGGTTTCTGACTTTTTCTTAAATTGTTTTTCTTACTATGTTTGGTTACTTATCTTACAATTTTCTGTCAGATTTTATTTAATTTTTTATTTACTTAGATTTTATTGGAATTCTAGGGGATTTTGATATGTGCTTTGGAACCTAGATCCAAGTACTTTTGATTAAGATACTGCTTTTTTTTTAAATAAACTTTTCTTTATTTGAGTTTTGTTTTTTTGTTTGTTTTTGAGACAGAGTCTCACTCAGTTGCCCAGGCTAGAATGCTATGGCGTCAGCCTAGCTCATAGCAACTTCAAACTCTTGGGGTCAAGGGATCCTCCTGCTTCAGCCTCCTGAGTGGCTGGAACTATAGGCACGCGCCACCACACCAGACTAATTTTTTCTGTTGTTAGTAGAGATGGGGTCTCACTTTTGCTTAGTCTGGTCTCGAACTCCTGAGCTCAAGTCATCCTCCCGCCTTGGCCTCCCAGAGTGCTAGAATTATAGGCATAAACCACCGTGCCCAGCCACTGATACTGCTGCTTTTATCTGCTAATTCACTAAGCACATGTCAGTTTGTCAGAAATTTCATTGTATGACTAATAAATGTCAATTAAATGAGATGTGGTTGGGAACTATCCCCAGTTTGGCAATTGTTTATTTTGTTCAGCACATTTTAAAACTTTTATGCTAATTGAAACTAAAATTACATTTTATATTTCAGTTTACTGTCAGCAAACTTTGTGCACTTCAGAGTTGTTTGAAGATTTAATTTGGTTCTTATCTAATGATTCAAACACAAATTTGAAAAGAATGTCTGTCTATGTTATTTTGGTTCTGGTTTCAAATAATAGTAAGTACATTCTTTTATGAATGTTTAAAAACATCTTAATAAATTGGAATAGTCTTTAATCCTTTTAGTCTTTATGTCAGTGTCTTTTAATCTTACTAACTTTCGAGAAATACTAGCCTTAAAAGGGAATTAATAGCATGTTTTTAATTATTCAATATTTGTTAATTTTAAGAAATAATAAAGTGATTTGTACTACTTACTTAATGTTGTAAAGTAACAGCTTTAGAAGGAAAAAAAAGAAGTATTTGATGAATTAGTTTGGTTGATTTTGCACTGAATTGACCATTTAGTTACAATGGTTACTATATCAGCCAACAATGGTTATTATTTTGGAATAATTTTAAATTTATAGAAAAGTTGCAAAGATAGTATAGAGTGTTCCTATATACTTACTGCCCAGGCTAAGGTTATTTTTTAACCGTGCTTTATTTTAATTCTTTAAATTGTTAGAAATTTTATAACCATTTAAAATGCTTCTAGATTTTACATTTTTTATTTTGAAAACAACTAGAAAAGATTGAATTCATATTTTTCTCTTTTGGAACATATTTTTGTATTGTAAAACAGAACCATGAAGCAAAATAAGTGTTTCATAAGTTTTAGAGGAAATTTGAATGCTGTCAGTGTCTAAGTATGTATTTTTATTATAATCTTAATTATAGATTTTTATCTACTGTATTTCTGTTTTACATTTTATAACATTTTAAAGTGGTTTAAAAGTTAATTATTAAAATACTCCTTAAATGTCATTTTCATTTCTGTAAAATTATTCTTAAATAAAAATCATATTTATGTAATATATGGCTATTTTTTAAAGGGACTGGACAAACACTTGTGAGAGAAACAGGTTGTATTACAGTTCTGTCACGGTTGTTCAGGTAAACAAATATAAATTTCTTGTTAATTATGCATTACTTAGGACCTTAACACATTTATATTACTTCGTTTTCTTTTTAACCTAATAGGACAGTTCTTTCAAAATACGAGTTGAATTTATTAGATGAAAATGTTTTCCAGAATTATCAGTTGTGGTCTTCAGTGTGTAGTACCCTGTGTGTTTGTGTCAACAATCCTCAAAATGGTAATTATCTCTAATATTTAGTTATGAAATAAAGATAAAAACAGAAATGAAAACTGATAGTTTATAGATGTCATATTAAAACATGATTGACTTTGTCCCCTTTCAGATGAAAATCAATTGTTTTGCTGTTCACTTTTTCCACATGCTAATGAGTGGCTAATAAATTGCATGAAACCTGAGATAATTCGCCCAATTTGCTCATTTATTGGACTCACTCTTGCAAATAACAGTAAGTATTTGTTATTCTCTAGATCATACATGGAGAAATATATTTCAAAGCATAATAAATTATTGAATTCATTATTGAATTAAATTAATGCTAGTAATTCAGGTCATTTTCAATGCATTTAAACTCTTGAAGATAAGAAAAATCTTAAAAGTAGATATTGCTAGGAGTATATTGGGGAGATGGTACGGCAGCATAGTTTTTTTTTTTTGTTTTTTTTTTGAGACAGAGTCTCGCTTTGTTGCCCAGGCTAGAGTGAGTGCCGTGGCCTCAGCCTAGCTCACAGCAACCTCAATCTCCTGGGCTCAAGCAATCCTGCTGCCTCAGCCTCCTGAGTAGCTGGAACTACAGGCTTGTGCCACCATGCCCGGCTAATTTTTTCTATGTATATTAGTTGGCCAATTAATTTCTTTGTATTTATAGTAGAGACGGGGTCTCGCTCTTGCTCAGGCTGGTTTCGAACTCCTGACCTTGAGCAATACGCCTGCCTCGGCCTCCCAGAGTGCTAGGATTACAAACGTGAGCCACCGCACCCGGCCGGCAGCATAGTTTTTAAATCTCCCCACATACCTTCATAAAACAGAGCAACTAGAAGGCAAAACTAAAAACTCGCAGTGTGTTCTCTGTCCACAATGGAATTAAGTTAAAAATGAATAAAAATAAAATAGCTAGAAAAGCCAGTTATCTGGCAATTAAATCCATGAGACAAAGCATAAATCATGAGTTAGAAAATGTTTTTAACTGAATGATAATGAAAATGCAACATTAAAAACACTGTGGGGGGCTGGGCACTGTGGCTCACGCCTGTAATTCTAGCTCTCTGGGAGGCCGAGGCGGGTGAATCATTGGAGCTCAGGAGTTCGAAACCAACCTGAGCAAGAGTGAGACCCTGTCTCTACTATAAATAGAAAGAAATTAATTGGCCAACTAATATATATAGAAAAAATTAGCCAGGCATGGTGGCACATGCCTGTAGTCCCAGCTACTCCAGAGGCTGAGGCAGTAGGATCACTTGAGCCCAGGAGATTGAGGTTGCTGTGAGCTAGGCTGATGCCACGACACTCACTCTAGCCTGGGCAACAAAGTGAGAGTCTGTCTCAAAAAAAAAAAAATAAATAAAATATATATATAAAATTAGCCTGACGTAGTGGTGCATGCCTATAGTTCCAGCTACTCCGCGGAGGCTGAGGCAGAAGGATTGCTTGAGCCCAGGAGTTTGAGGTTGCTGTGAGCTAGGCTGACACCATGGTACTTAAGCCAGGGCAACAGAGTGAGACTCTGTCTCAAAAAAAATAAATAAATTAAATAAAAAATAAAAAAGCCAACTTGAATGAGTGATAGTTATAGAATCTCATTACTCTCAGCAAACCAGTGTGAAATATAGATGAGAGGAAATCTGAACCATTCAGTGTACAATGAGTGTGGTATAAGATGTTCTTATATGCCTGAATTTTTGTCACTTAGGCTGTAACTAAGGATCTATATGGGTAACACCATGCCATTTTCACCTCAGCATTTAAATATATTTCCTTTTTTAGAAGATTTTTATTCTTTTAATTTTTTTCTTTTTAGAGATGGGGTCTTGCTATGTTGCTCAGGTTCATCTTGAACTTCTGGGCTCAAGCCATCCTCTTGCCTTGGCCTCCTGTGTAGCTAGGACTATAGGCATGCACCACTGTGCTTGGCTTGGAAGATTTTTTTGTTTGTTTAGAGACAGGGTCTCTCTCTGTCACCCAGGCTGGAGTGTAGTGGTATGATCACAGCTTACTATAACACCAAACTCCTGGGCTCAAGTGATCCTTCTGGCTCAGCCTCCCACATAGGTAGGACTACAGGCATGCGCCACCACTCTGGCTATTTTAAAAATTTTTTGTAGAAGTGGTTTCAGTATGTTGTTTATGCAGGTCTCTAGCTCCTGGCCTCAAGCGATCTTCCTGCCTTGGCCTCCCAGAGTGCTGGGATTACAGACATAAGCCACCATGCCTGGCCTCTGAAGATTTTTTTTTTTTAATGAAAATACTTTCTAGAAAAGAAACTTGTTTTCAGGTCTCCATAATATTAAAAATGTTTACTTGTCCTTAAATAATGTTTCCTTATAGTTCCTTTCCCAGATGTAGAAAATTCTAAATATGATATTTTTATCTCTGTTTTATTGAACAATACAAAAAATAATTTTTGTCCTTAAATCATCATGGTTTTAATTTATGGAATTAAGGTAAACAGGGAAGAAGGTTTGTGGTAGAATCATAATTACTACTAATCCATATATCCATTTGTCATAAGCCCATTACTGTGTTGGAGGCTGCGGAGACTACTGAATCCATAGGCACATGGGATACCTTCCCATCAGAATCACTTTTCAACAGGGGAACAAAACTTCAGATTTAAAATATATATATAGGCTGGGCACGGTGGCTCACGCCTGTAATCCTAGCACTCTGGGAGGCCCAGGCGGGCGGATTGCTCGAGGTCAGGAGTTCAAAACCAGCCTGAGCAAGAGTGAGACCCCGTCTCTACTATAAATAGAAAGAAATTAATTGGCCAACTAATATCTATAGAAAAAATTAGCCGGGCATGGTGGCGCATGCCTGTAGTCCCAGCTTCTTGGGAGGTTGAGGCAGAAGGATCGCTTGAGCCCAGGAGTTTGAGGTTGCTGTGAGCTAGGCTGATGCCACGGCACTCACTCTAGCCTGGGCAACAAAGTGAAACTCTGTCTCAAAAAAAAAAAAAATATATATATATATATATATGTGTGTGTGTGTGTGTGTGTGTATCTGTCATTGAGTCATTGAATCTCTGCTTGCAATACTTATGACTCTCAATAATATGTTATAATTTCATGCTCCAAGAATTAAAAGAATTAGGTATAAATAAGATGGATGAGATATGTGTTCTTTTGGAATAGTTAAATTACTTTCCCCTTTGGAGAATGAGGCAATCTGAGGAATAAGTTATGTTGGAATTCAGAAAGTAGGCAGCTTGCTAATTACCAAGCCAAATGAATGAGTCTATTCTTTATAGCTCTAGTGAAAAACTCATTTAATAATGTTGAAGGGTAGTGTAATAATGTCATTCTTAACAAAATGCACCAGTTGTTACTAAATGAAACAGATTTCTAGCACACAAGAAATACTGTACTATATGTGTAGTTGCACTATGTCAAAGTTGAGGCATTTACATAAATAAATAATCTATGATTATGTAGATGTAGAGGTAAATATTAGATTTTTAATTATTTAATTTTGGGATTTTTAGTACGTATTTGAAAAATAGGTCAAGCTAATGTTATGTTTAGTGCAAATTAATTGAATCATGCCATATACCTGTCTTGTTTGAGATATTAATAGTTCTACTTTATTCCTTAAGCATATGTTCAGAAATACTTTATATCTGTGGGTGGACTGGATGTATTGTCTCAAGTTCTTGTGCAGCTGGAATCTGATTCACACAAGACTCTTTCCAGTGCTAAGCTTGCAGTGGTGGTGACAAAGACAGTGGATGCGTGTATTGCTGATAATCGTGAGTGAAAATGCTTAGTAGTTTTCCTACAATTGAATTTTGTTTGAATTTAGCATAGTGAGTGTGCAAATGGTAGACTGAACACTAACATGGATTAGACTAACAGTTTCTAACAAGTGGAAGGGAATCTTAGAGATTATCTCATCCAGCACCTTATTTTCCCATGGAGATTATGACTTCCCTAAGGATTCAAATCTAGATCTTCTGGCTTCAAGTCTAATGATAGAATGAAAATAAGATTCTATCATTCCTAAACCTTTTTTTTCACTTAGCAGCATTATGGCATGTGCCTGCAGTCCTAGCTACTTGGGAAGCTGAGCCAGGAGGATTGCTTGAGGCTGGGAGTTGGAGCTTGCAGTGAGCTATGATCATGCCACAGTACGCCAGTCTGGGTAACAGAGCAAAGCCCTGTCTCTTTAAAAAAAAAAAAAGAAAAGAAAAGAAAGAAAAAAGCAGCATTAAAAGTTCTTCGGCCAGGCATGGTGGCTCATGCCTGTAATCTTAGCTCTCTGGGAGGCCAAGGCGAGAGGATCGCTCAAGGTCAGGAGTTTGAAACCAGCCTGAGCAAGAGTGAGACCCCGTCTCTACTAAAAATAGAAAGAAATTAATTGGCCAACTAAAAATATATATAGAAAAAAATTAGCTGGACATGGTGGCACATGCCTGTAGTCCCAGCTACTCGGGAGGCTGAGGCAGAAGGATCGCTTGAGCCCAGGAGTTTGAGGTTGCTGTGAGCTAGGCTGACGCCACAGCACTCTAGCCTGGGCAACAAAGTGACACTCTGTCTCGAAAAAAAAAGAATTAAGGTCTGCCTGTTTCTGATAAGTAATGAGGTCTGACTTACCCAAAGCATCATTACTAGTGAGTGGCAGAACCAGATTTAAACCCATGGCTCCTTCTCATATGTACAAATACTGAGGAATGATAATCTATAAATCTTTGTAATAAGAACTTCTATTGGTATTCACAAATAACTGGGGAGAAAAAATGGGCATGATTTTTTAAAAAGCATTTATTGAGGGCCTGCTTTGTGCTGAGCTTTAGATACAAAAATGATTAGTCCTTTAAAGGGTTCAAAACTTTATTGTTGATATTGGTATTGTTAGACTCTGGGTGAACTCTGTTAAAAGCCCCATGAGAGAAATATAGCTTAAAATGGTGGACTTCTTGACTTTTGTCACATCTCAGTATAGCTTCAGATATGCTTCATTGCATCATTAACATCAGTAGAACCATGGTCAGTTAATAGTATATTTCAATTTCAGGCAGGAATTGATTACATAGGAAAGTCTTTACTGTCCAATCTAGATAAGAAGAGGTATGTAAGGTGAGAGTAAGCATATTCAGCTTTCAGGAAGATAGTATTCATATTCACAACATTATGCAGAACAATTAAGAAGAAACCATTCTTCAAAACATTTGTTTTAGTAATATATTTTTAGTATGAGAAGAGGGAGTAAGAAGGGCTGTTATCATAAGCCACCATCTTATTACAATGAATTTATTTGTATTCATACATATTAATATATACATGTATATTAGATATTATGATGTATATATTAGATGTTATAGACATATAATATCTTTTTCCCTGGATAAGCTCTGAAAAATATATACCATGTGTATATTTATAAGTTGTAAATTTGTACTTAGTATTTTTTATTTTATTTTATACTAATAGCTACTTTTGGGATAGTACTATCCAAGTACCACATTGTTTCGAAACTTCTGGCATTACTGCTTCATGAAAGTCTGGATTCAGGAGAAAAATTCAGCATCATACTTACTATTGGTCATTGCACAGAGGATTGTGGTAAGTATGAGATTTATTTAGTGTGCTTATTAACAGTAGAGTAGAAATATACTGTTTCCTCCCCTGAGGTCATATGAAAGGCTTAAAAGTATTATCTTTCTCCCAGTCATTCAGACCCCAAACCAGTCATTTTAGTCCTTCATCTTCCTTCACACATTGTATTCAGTCAGTTACTAAGACCTGTGGTTCTACTTCTGTTTACCCCTCCTTGTCCCTTTCTTCCCAATTCCAGTGCTGCCCTCCCAATTTAGACCCTCAATATCTTTCACCAATATTATTGCAATAGCTTCCTCCCTATGCTCTTTTCCTTCTATCTTCATTTTTCAGTCCACTCTTCCCATTGCTGCACAAATTTGGTTTTGTTCTCCGTTGCTGAAAACCTTCAAAGGTTCTTTCTTTCTCTACCAGAGAGAACCTATTACTCTTTCTCTATTCTCTTTCTCCCCGCTTCCATCTTCTTCCTTCTCTCTACCTTTTTCCCCAGTCTCCCTCTGTCCAATCTATTCCTTTCGTCCAGCCTCTCCACTTACTGACCCCCTTCTTCCAATCTCCTTTCTCCTCTCTCCCTCTCACCACTTTTCTACTCTCTTCCCTTTGCTCTCTTTTGCATCTCCCATCTCTCTTCCTTTCCTCATTTTCTACTCTCTCCATCAGTTTATTTCTCTATTCTTACTCTTAACCTCTGTGTAATTTAGGATTGACTATACCTTTTTTTTTTTTTTAAGTCAAATGAGAATAGTTTGTTTACTTTTATGAGATATACTACTCTGTGGCTGTATTTCACAGACCATCACTTATGAGATTCAGGTATTTTGTATAAGTGGATTATTTGCTATACTGAAAGGCTTTTCTTTTTTTTGAGACAGAGTCTCACTCTGTTGTCCAGGCTAGAGTACAGTGGTATAATCATAGCTCATTATAATCTTGAACCCCTGGCCTCAAGCAATCTTCCTGCCTCAGCCTCCATACCCAGCTGATTTTAAAAATTTTTTATGGATTAACTGAAAGGTTGATGGTATTAAAATTCTAAAAAAATTTAAAAAATAATAATAAAAAAACTTTTTTTACAGAGACAGGTCTCATTTGTTGTCCAACTTGGTCTCAAACTCCTGGCTTCAAGCCATCTTCCTGCCTTCACTTCCCAAAGTGCTAAGATTATAGGCGTGAGCCACTGTTCCTGGCCTTAAAAATACTTTTGAAACTTTGTTTTTCTCTATTTTTATTTATTTGCTTACCTTTTTGGAGAAGAGGTCTTACTCTGTTGCCAAGGCTAGAGTACAGTAGTGTAATCATAGCTCATTGTAACCTTGAATTCCTGGGCTCAAGTGATCCTCCACTTCAGCCTCCTGAGTAGCTGGGGATACAGGCATGTACCACCATGCCTGGCTAATTTTGTAATTTTTTTAGAGATGGGGTCTTGCTGTGTTGCTGGTCTCAAACTCTTAGCCTCAAGGAATTGTCCTGCCTTGGAATCCCAGTGCTTTGGGAGGCCAGGCATGAGCCACTGTGCCCAGCCCTTTTTCTCTATTTTTAAAAATTTGAGGCTGGGCACAGTGGCTTATGTCTGTAATCCTAGCACACTGGGAGCCAAGGCAGGAGGATTGTTTGAGCTCAGGAGTTCGAGACCAGCCTGAGCAAGAGTGAGACCCCATCTCTCCTTGACTTAGGGAGGCTGAGGCAAGAGGATCACTTGAGCCCAGGAGTTTGAGGTTGTAAGCTAGGCTAACGCCATGGCACTCTAATCTAGGCGATCCAGAGCAAGACTCTGTCTCAAAAAATAAATAAATAAAAAAAAATTCGAACTATGTTCATAATTATCACAAGGAAGAATTATGACCTTGTACAGAGAGTTTATGATAAAATCACTGTCATCTTTAATTTTTGCTATGTTTTCCAGAGGAAAATCAGTATGACCTTTTTAAAAACAATGGGCTTCCACTCATGATACAAGCCTTAACTGAATCTCAGAATGAGGACCTAAACAAAGCTGCCACATTTGTGCTTCACAACTGCAAAAAGATTAGTAAGTTTACTGTTACTTTAAGAAAATACCAACCGAAGTTTATAAAGGGAATTTATATCTGTTTTAATGTGCCAAGCCCTTTTAGCTGTCAGGTGGTTCTTACATTTGAAAAGCAGAGTGTATAATTTGGACATGACAACTAGGGTATGTTCAGCATATATAAACCTTATATGGAAGACAGCTGCAGTACAGATAATTCACTTATTTTATGCCACGTGGACAAATTTAGTTTGTAGGACTTAAATGTGATGACTAAGGCTTATTGTTAAATCATAATATAAAGTATATTCATTTATTTATTGAAAGATGTTTGGGCTTCTGTTATGTGCCAGGCACCTTGCCTAGGTACTGGGGATACAGTGATAAGATAAAATAGTCTATACACTCATACAGCTTACTTTAATTAGAGAAATAGACAGTAATTAAATAATCTCAAAAGTGAGATTATGTATTATTACAAATTGACATTGGGGTTATGAAGGGATGGACCACAGATCTTTGAGAACCTAAAACAAAGGAATATGGCTTAGATTAGAAGGAGAAAAGGCTTTGGAAAGAAGTGATTCTTGAGCTGAGATGTGAATGTTGAGAGTTAACTAGGTAAAAAGAAAGGAATTTGTTATGGGCAAGTGTCTCAGGGATGAGCAACAGTGAGGTACAAAGGCCTTGTAGTAGGAGGGAGCCAGGTGCATTTAAGGAATCACTGGCTGGTGTGGCTGGGGTATAGAGGGCAGTGGCCATGATAAGGATTTTTTTTTTTTTTTTTTTGAGACAGAGTCTAGCTTTGTTGCCCAGGCTAGAGTGAGTGCCATGGCGTCAGCCTAGCTCACAGCAACCTCAAACTCCTGGGCTCAAGCGATCCTACTGCCTCAGCCTCCTGAGTAGCTGGGACTACAGGCATGCGCCAACATGACTGGCTAATTTTTCTATATATATATATTAGTTAGCCAATTAATTTCTTTCTATTTATAGTAGAGACAGGGTCTCGCTCTTGCTCAGGCTGGTTTCGAACTGCTGACCTTGAGCAATCCACCTGCCTTGGCCTCCCAAAGTGCTAGGATTACAGGCGTGAGCCACCGCACCCGGCCAGGATTTTGGTCTTTATGGAAGAAAAATTGTAAACACAATATGTTAAAAAAAAGGATTTAAAAGTTTTAAGAAGGAGCCACTTTATGAACATTGTTTTAAAAAAACAACTACTTTAAAACCAGTATCCACGTACCTGAGGACGTTTATGTGCCTGGCATAACATTTTCAGGGTATTCTTTTTCCTGTAACTCTGAAGAGTAAATCCTAATTTATGACAGTGTGAGTCCTGGGCCTCTGCCAAGCACTCTTTCCACTTATTTTCATACCAGATAAGCTGTTAAGATTGTCTAGATGGAAAAAATTTAAAGAAGGGGTGTGGTAGGGTATGAGGTTGTCTTTATTTAAAGTGTTAAAATAACATTTCTAGTAATTGATAAACATCATTTTTTTCCCCATATTACAAAGCTGAGAAATTATCTCTCAGTCTAGGAGAATATTCTTTTGATGAAAATGAAACAGAACAATTAAAGGATATAAATGTGAAAGAAAAGAATCTTGAAGAGCACTGGAAGAAAGCAAAAGAAATTCTACACAGAATAGAACAGCTTGAAAGGGAAGGAAATGAGGTTGGTTTCTTTGTTTCATAGAATATAGACTTTTCAAATATTTTAACAGTAGAGGTTGGAGGATAAATTTTTTTCTTTTCAAGTTATTTAAAAAAAATTTAGTGGTTTTAAATGTAAAATTCCATAGTAATACTTGAGGAATCGTGCTTGGACATAGAACAAAAAAAGATTTTTAGAAGTACAAATGATGACTGAAAAGAAACATTGAAAAACAGAGCCAAGAGATCTAACATCTGAATAATAGGAGTTCAGGAAAGAGAAAAGATGAAGTAATAATCTAATAATCTCCCTCTATGTATTTTTTCCATATTTTTACTATGTAGGCATGCTTTGTGTCTTTGTGCATATATTTTTATTTTGAACTAAAACTTGCCCAGTTAGTACAACATAGTGATTTTATTCCTTTTAAATGACTGAGTAATATTCAGTATCGTAGATGTGCCATATTTGACTTAACCAGTCCTTTATTGATGGATATTTAGGTTATATTTAATTTCTCACCAGTACAAACAACTCTAGAGTAGATACCTGTTACACATATATGTGTGTTTGTGTATATATATTTTTATGTACTCTTTTCCTGAAACTCTTATTATTTATAATATTTGTTGGATTTGCTGAGGTGGTCCTCCTTATCATTTCTTTTATCTTCCATTGCTTTTTCTTTTTGTTCTACATTTGGGAGAAGTTTTCATAATTATTTTTAAACTAATCTATTGAGTTTTTCACTTCTGCTATCATATTTTTAATAGGCAAAGCTGCTTTTTTTAAATCCCATTTAAAGTCTTTTATTTTTGTTTCAGGAACTTAGGACTTCATTGGCATTCTTCTTTTGAACATGTCAATGATAGTTTTCTTTTTAAAAATGTTTTTTCCATCTTACCCAGTCTTTCTCCTCTGAGTTTTTTTTTTCCGCCCTGGTCTCTAGCTTTCTTCAGATTTCTGTTAATCCTTGGTTGGTGCCCATATTTAAGAGTGAGACACTAAAAGTTTATTTAGAAATATCTTGATTGTGGATTCTTGTAGGATTAATTAGATGAGTCTTTTTTTTTTTTTTTTGAGGATCTCTAAAGTCCAATTTCCTGTTTAGAGGTTGTCTGCTAGTATTCTGGGATCGAAATGGGAGAAGAGAGTTTGTGGGTCTTAATATTTAGTTTGTAAATATTTACTTAGTTTTTGTTTCTTGTTTAGTATCCTGGCCTTCAGCTTTGCTTGGTGCAGAGATTCTCTGTTTTATCCCCTTTAGAGACTAAACTTCCAACCTTGGGAGAGGTGGGGGTAGGGAGGAACAATCTTCTGGTGTCAGTTAACTGCCTACTCAGTATGTACATGTGGGGGTTGGGATCTAGTAATCTAACTGCTTCTTACACTTCCATCTGATTTTCCTGGTTTTAACTCTGCCTTCACCCTACCCTCTAGAGTTTCTTGGTAACTCCATTTCCTAAGCCTTTTGAAGGTTTGGGGGCATATCTTAGGTAATTCCTTGGATTTTCTTACTGTCAGCTTTGGATTCAGCTTTACCAAGTCTGGTGAATAGGTTATCATTCACCCATCTCCTTTCTAGTTTTGAAAAATTTTTTTTTCAAATTTATCACTTGGTCTAGAGTGCAGTGGTGTCATCATAGCTCACTGCAACCTCAAATTCCTGGGCTCAAGTGATCCTCTTGCCTCAGCCTCTGGAGTAGCTGGGACTACAGGTATGTGCCACCACATCTGGCTAGTTTTTCAAATTTTTTTTTTTTTTTAGCAGTGGGGTCTCCCTCTTGCTGAGGATGGTCTTGAACTACTGGCCTCAAGCAATTCTCCTGCCTCAGCCTCCCAAAGTGCTAAGATTATGGGCATGAGCCAATGTACCCAGCCTAGTTTTGAAAATTTTGTTGCTTTTATTTCTTGTTCTATTTCTCCTTATTATTGTGGATTTATATAAGCCTTTTAAAAAATTGTTGTTTTAATGATTTTCTTAGAAGGACCAAAAGTCAATATGGGTGTTTAATTCATCATCTGAGACAGTACGTGGAAGTACTCTATTTTTTTTTCATAGTTGTAGAGTGTGCCATTGGATGGGTATATATGCTAGCTTCTTTTCTGATAAACCTTCAGGTTATTTCCAACTTTCATCTGTTACAAATAATGTTGTAATTAATCACATGTAAAAGTAATTTATAGGATTTTTTTGGAGACAGAGTCTCGTTCTGTCACCCAGGCTGGAGTATAGTTGTTGGATCGAGTACAGTTGCTGGATCGTAGTTCACTGTAGGCTCGAACTTTTTGGGCTCAAGTGATCTTCTTGCCTCAGCCTCCTGAGCAGCTGGGACTACAGGCATGCGACACTGCACCCAACTAATTTTTAAAAAATTTTTGTAGAGATGGAGTCTCATTATGTTTCCTAGCTGGTCTTGAATTCCTGGGCTCAAGTGATCCTCCTGCCTTGGCCTCCCACAGTACTAGGACTACAGGTGTGAGCTACCACGCTAGCCTTATAGGCTTTTTTTTTTTACAGATATGCACAATTTTTATTATGAAAGTTACGTCAAATTGTTTCTCTGTGAAGGTTATACTAATTTACACTTCTACCAGTAATGTTTGAGAGTGTCTATATCCCCTTAGCCTTTTGATCTTTGCCAATGTGATAGATGAAGAAAGATATCTCAGTGTAGCTTTAATATTCATTTCTCTTATTACAAGGGATGGAATGATTTTTCTTATGTTTAAGAGCAATTTACATTTTCTTTCCTGTGAACTATCTGTCCATTTCCTTTGCCTCCTTTTCTATGCTATTGTGGTTCTTTTTCATATTTCATTGTAGCTTTTTATAAATGTTATTTAAAAAATTATCCTATAGCATAAGATATGATTTATACATATTCTTTCTGAGTGTTTTCATCGTCATTTGGGTTTGCTTCTTGCTCTTTTTTCCTCAGAGATTCCTCATTCCCCCCACACACCCTGAACATTGTTCTTAGTCTCTAGCAGAACTTATAAAAACTTTTTATGTGGTTATTAGTTTTCTTCTGTTATAATTTATTGATTTTGGTTAATACTTGGAAAGGTCTTCTGCCCCTTAAGAATATTAAAATATCATGGTTGTTTTCTTTTAAAACATATAAAATTTCATTTTTTCAGTTTTTTTTTTTTTTTTTTTTTTGAGACAGAGTCTCGCTTTGTTGCCCAGGCTAGGGTGAGTGCCGTGGCATCAGCCTAGCTCACAGCAACCTCAAACTCCTGGGCTCAAGTGATCCTTCTGCCTCAGCCTCCCAAGTAGCTGGGACTACAGGCATGCACCACCATGCCTGGCTAATTTTTTCTGTATATATTAGTTGGCCAATTAATTTCTTTCTATTTATAGTAGAGACGGGGTCTTGCTCTTGCTCAGGCTGGTTTCAAACTCTTGACCTCAAGCAATCCGCCCGCCTTGGCCTCCCAGAGTGCTAGGATTACAGGCGTGAGCCACCGTGCCCGGCCTATAGTTTCATTTTTATAATTAAATATTTCATTCATTTTGATTTTTATCTTTGTGTAAACTGTGAGATATCCAACTAATTTTTTTCCAGGTGGCTCCCTAATTGTCTCAATATCATTTATTGAATAATTTTCCTTTTTCTTCCTAATGTGAAGTTCTTTTATCATGTATGTTCTGTTGACAGTCATAAACTTTTTCTGCATTATTTAAAGGAAGTGTAAATTGAATTATAAAGCAAATGGATTATTTTGAAATTATTGTTATGTTTTCATTATAGGAAGAAATACGAAGAGAAAAATATAAGGACGATATTTCATCTGTGAACATAAATATTCAGAATACATTGAAACATCTCCATGCAGATAGCATTGGCCGAGGTAGCAAAGCAGAAGATAAGGGTAAAAGCCATTCTATACACATTCAGAGTTATAAATCCCATGGAGTCATGTCTAAAGCATGTGCAAGTGATGACCAAATGAAGACTCTGTTAAAGAGTGCAAATCCAGTTAACACTTGTTATAGGGAGAGTGAGCAAAGTAAGACTTTATGTAAAGCCAATTCAAGCTGCAATCAAAACCTCCATGAAGAAACAACTGTTGAAAAAAAGAATTTTGTTTCTCAATCGAGGTATAGTTTAATAATTGTTTGTAACTCTTATCTATTTATTCATCTAGCAATCATTGTGCACTATTCTGTGCTACACTGTTAAGCACTGGGGATATAGAAATGATAAAACATGGTCTTGGAAAGAGCCTAAAGTAGGGAATGTTGGGAAAGGAGTTTGGATGGGAGATATGGGTCAGTTCATTTAGGGCCTTGAAATGTCATACTCAGGAATTATGGTTTTAACTCACAGGGTCTAGGGAGCCATTAGGATTTTAAATTGAGTGATATAAACAGATTTGAATTTTAGAAAGGCTACTCAGAAAAGAAAACCTAAACTGTCTGCCAAACACCCAAAAACCCTTTCCTGACATAACAGGTGTGCATTGATAATCTATTAACAATGTAGCAAAAACCAGTTTAATATGATAAAGGGAATAGGATGTAAGGAATGTCTGGTTTGGGTTTGCCCTTTGGTTTGTTCCCTACACTTCATCTCCAATACATATCCTTTCTCCCTCACAGGTAGCTTGGGGGGCTGGACCTGAGGTTGTAGCTTTTTTTCTTAAACTCTTCCTTGTGTTACGCTCTTCTGATGGTTATTGTGCTTAGGAAAAATGAAGAGGATGCTGCTATGTTTTAGGCAGGTTGCAGGGTAAAACTAAGATGGATTACACTATCACCACCCCCTTTTTCCTTTTAGAGATCATTCTTAATGTTAATTTTAACTTGATTTCTCAGGGATGTAGAATTGGGAAGCAGAGAGATATGCTCTTGGGCCAGTCTTCTAGACCGAGACTTCTACCCATACCCTTTTTTCTCCTTTAGGGTTAGTTAGCTGTATTTCTACCTCAGCTGAGTTATTAATATTTCCATTTCTTTGAAATGCTTTTTTTTCCTCCAGTGTGGTGCCTCTTACAAATATATGTACATGGACAGATAGCTATAATCATAAAGCTATTGCTGTATCTGTTCTCTGGTCTATAGCTCTTTCATTTTTCTGCACTACCTGTGACCATTGTGACAGTATAGTCAAAACTTACATTTATTCATCAAGGACCACAGGGTTCAAACACAAAAATGTTTTGAGAGTCAGGAGGGATGTTTCAGTTCAGATCCTTAAATGATTATTGTTAGTACTTTGCCATTCTGTACCCCATGTTCTTTTTTCTCCCGCTAATTTTGTACTTTCCTGTTTTGCTCTGATCTCTCCTTTCTTTTTCATTAATATATAATCTTTCATGTTTCTGCTGGCATCAACACTATCACCCTCTGAAGTCTTATTAAACTCTAGTTCTAGAAACAAGGCTGTAACTGTTGCAGACCCTAATTTGGCAGAATTTGGTAGATTTTGATAGATCCAGGCTCTAGCTCTTTCTGCCTGCCAAACACCCAAAATCATACCACCGGTTACAGAAACATTTGTCCTCACACCAAACAGTATGTTTGCTTTTAGTAATCTGCTGTCTCTTTTCTTTTAGAGACCATGTTTTTAAACATCCAACTCACACTGCCAAAAATAGAAAGCAGTTACCAGTAACAGGTATGATTAAAAATATTTCTTCTTTGTTTTTTTTTAAGAAAACATATATTTAGGTGACTGACATAGCTAAAAATGTACATTGGTATATCAGTCCTCTAAAGTATAAGCTAGACCTTTGACTCTCTCCAGGGTATATGCCTTCTATTAATATCTAGAATCTTTCTGTTTATCCACCAGGATGACTGGATGTATAGTACCAGGCTGAAGTTTATGAAAATCTTGAGAATTAATAAATCTTATAAATCTCTGTTTTTTTATTAATGGAAAAAATCTTGCATTTTACAATTTTTTCCAGATCCATTTACATTATGTTCAGATATAATAAATAAAGAAGTAATCAGTTTTCTAGCAACTGACACTGACAATTCTTCTAAAATGTTGAAGTATAGATGCTCAGGTAAATATTTTTTTTAATTGTAATTGTTTCATAATTAAAGTTTTATGTGATATTAATTAACTAGAATTTATAATAGTTCTACCTATGTGATTTAAACTTCATTTCCTTTGGAGAAATAACAATCTGGAACATCAAAGCATTCAAATTAATACCTTCTGTCTACATCAGCCTGAGCTCCCAACGTTTGTTTATATGAATCAACACAGTACCTTTTTTTTTTTTATTACTTTTCTCTTTTTGTCATAATGCCATCTATAAGTTTAACTTTACTGAGTAAAATATTTTTTATGTTTTCAGAGAGCCAATAAATAGGTATGTATTCTGGATTACACTCTAAACATTATAGGCATTAAGTATGAAACAACACCTATTTTTATATTTATAATAAATATATAAATTGTTTATAGTGCTTCATGCCCCATTACATATTTTTTTCTGTGGGGCCCTTGTAAATGTTTCACAGTACTTATTTCATCCCTTCTCCTCTCCCTTCACATCCCAATATTTCCTCTTTGTTCACTCTGATTGTTGCACTCTGCTCTGTGGACAAAATTGAGGTTATTCTACTTAAAGAGATTATCTGTTACTCTAAAGCTGATGTCTAGCCATAACCTGAATCCCAATCCCATCTCTTTTTTTCTCCCCATTTTAGTACTAATTGTGAAATCTTTCTCCTTAGTCCCTTTTTTTTTTTTTTTTGAGACAGAGTCTCACTTTGTTGCCCAGGCTAGAGTGAGTGCCGTGGTGTCAGCCTAGCTCACAGCAACCTCAAACTCCTGGGCTCAAGCGATCCTTCTGCCTCAGCCTCCCGAATAGCTGGGACTATAGGCACGCGCCACCATGCCCAGCTAATTTTTTCTATATATATTAATTGGCCAATTAATTTCTTTCTATTTATAGTAGAGATGGGTCTCGCTCTTGCTCAGGCTGGCCTTGAACTCCTGACCTCGAGTAATCTGCCCGCCTCGGCCTCCCAGAGTGCTAGGATTGCAGGCGTGAGCCACCACACTCTGCCTCCTTAGTCCCTTTTGATCCATTAACTCCTTTTGTCCCACCTTAAACAGTGCTCATATTTCCTCATCTTAGAAAAAAAAAAAAAACACCAATACTTTGTGGTTTCCTATCCCTTCAAGTATCATCCACTCCCTCCCAATCAGTGCACACATCCCATTAGGAAGTAATTAATGTAATTAATTAGAATAAAATGCAAATATTTTTTCTTTCAATTTAGTTGTATTATTTTTTTAGATGGATACTAAGTTGTTAGAACATAAATACTTATTAAGTTGTTTTGGATCTGACACAATGGTTAGGCATTTCTTTTGGCATAGGGGTGCCATGTGAGAAAGTTTGGGAATCTCTGGTCAAAAGTAGTCCAGTTGGCAGAGTGCATGCTCTATAACTGTTAACCCCATTCATCCATTAGTTTGTTTGAGGTGATTCTTTCCTAGTTCCTTTCTTCCCCAGTGACCATTCATTCATTTCACAACATTTCATTATGGAGCATTTAGTCCTTGGTAGGCACTGGAATCAAAGATGAATAGAACTTAGTCCTCACCTTTATTGTTTTGTCTTTCTATTCCTGCCAAATTTCTATAAGCATTCTCCCCAAGACCTAGTCTAAACCACTTACTCAACTTTGTCACTTATGGTATCATCTATTATTTTAATGATGATTTTCAAATCTGTGTCTAAACATTTGGCTTTCACCTTGGGTTATAGCCTTATTTTTCGATTTCTATTTGTACCCAGGACATACCCACTTCAGTATCTTCTTGTTACTTCAAGCTCAACATCTCTCTTCCTCTTTAATTGCCCTCCTCCTAAGCACCCCATTTCTGTCAGTGTTGCCATGATTCTTCTGGTCTCCTAGACTTTGAGTCTTGAATCTACTATGACTGTTCTCTTTCATTGCATCCTCTATTTCCAGCCTATCAAATTTGTTTATTTTTACTTTCCCACATAGGCCCTTTTTGCTTCTTGTCTAAATTACTGCAACAACTTTCTAGCAGTCTTTTAGTCTCAAGTCTCTCTACCTCCCGACTGTAATATGCCTAGTGCTGTAACTTATTAATATGTTTTTTTTTTTTTTACTATGTAACCATGCTAAAGAATCCGCTTCTCTGTAACCCATTGAATCCATTCCTCTGCCTGACTTTCAAAATTGTGTGGGAGTTTGTTTTGAATTTCACTGCCCATTTACTCTGTCTGCCAGACATGTGCTATGCTCATTACAAACTTTGCCAATCAACTACCAGATTACTTGAGAATTATCCTAAACTTTTCCCTTACTCCAACAGGTCGTTATTCATCAAATCCTACCAATTTTATTTCAGAAATCTCTCCATTCTTCCTGCAAATGCTTTGTTTCAGAATCCCCTCATTTATTTTCTGGACTACTGAAGTAACCTGTCAATTCATCTCCTGCCTTTAGTTGACCATTCTACAAGACAAATGAAATCATGTCATCTTCCTGCTTAATAAATATCTTTCAGTTCCTCCCCACTGACTTGAAGAGAGTTAAAATTCCTTAGCATGGCTTTCAAGACCCTTCTTGGTCTGGCTCCTGCGACCCTCCCCAGCCTCAACTTTTCTCCCACACTTCTCTTATACCCTGTATACTCCAGTCACACCAGAATACCCATGATCTTTGAACATACTATGCTTTTTCACACTTCTGTGTTTTTGTACATCTTTATTGTAATGTCATTAAAGACATTACATCTTTATGAAATGTCTTCATCCCATCAACTAACTGCCTGGCTAACTTACTCTTTTAGAAATGGGTCACTAATACAATTAGGAAAACTTTATAATGGATGGATGTTGGCTGACATTACCTAAACCTAATGATCTATCTTAACACTAAAAAAAAGGAGAGACATTATGTGCCTCTTAATACAATAAGAAACACACAATACTACCTGTGAGGAATTCTAGTAAAACACTTGAACCTGAATTGAATCAATCATCTAGATCTAATTACTAGTTTACAGGGCATACAAGAACATTTTAAAGGGCACCTTTAGAATGCAATTGGTACAACCCAGTCTTTGGAAAACTATAGTACAAATGTCCTAGTGCAGTGGTCTCCAACCTTTTTGGCACCAGGGACTGGTTTCATGGAAGATAATTTTTCCATGAGGGGGGTGGTGGGGGTGGGCAGAGCTCAGGCAGTGATGCGTGATGCTAGTGATGGAGAGTGGAGTGGTTATAAATACAGATGAAGCTTTGCTTGCTTACTGCTCACTTCCTGCTGTGCAGGCCCCTGGGTTCCTAAGTTTCATGGAAGACAATTTTTCCATGAGGATGGCGTTGGAGGGGCATGCAGCAGAGGTCTGCGGCCTGGTTCCTAACAGGCCATAGGCCATAGGCCACAGACCATTCTCGGCCCAGGGGTTGGGGCCCGCAGTCATAGTGTCTTCCATAAATAAATAGCAAAGAAAGAAGAGAGAAGAACTGATGGATTAAATGCGACTCAAGAGATATATCAACCAAATGTAAGCTGGGCACAGTAGCACATACCTATAGTCCCAGCTACTAGGGAGGCTGAGGCAGGAGGATCATTTGAACCTAGGAGTTTGAGGGTACAGTGAGCTATGATCATGCCACTGCACTCCAGCCTGGGCAACAGATCAAAACCCCATCTCTAAAAAATAAAAATAAAGTATTTACAGATGAAATGATACCTTAATGCAAATTCCAGGCTTCATAATCCAGTGTGTACATGGGGACAGAGTCAAGTAGGTGAGGATGTAGATAAAACAAGATTAGCCAGGAGTTAATAATTTGGGGGGGGGCTAGGTGATAGATACATGGGGGTTCATCATGCTCTGCCCTTTACTCTTGTGTGTTTGAAATTTTCCATTTAAAAATATGTTTAAGAAGATGACTGAGCTTAAGGATCATTTCTTTTGGCTGTCTTCCCTTAACAGTGACTCCTGCTCAGAACCAGACAAGCTTAGATGCTCCTTTTCTCTATCCTAGCAACTTATTTCATTGTATTGTATTTTTTGTCTCTATTACCTCACATGACTTTGAGCTTCTTGAGGTATTTACAGTAAGTTCCTGATTTCACTTCAGTTACCATCATATAGATATTTGCTTTCATAGATTTGTTATTAGATATTTTGTGACATCTATACATCACTTTAATTTGTTTTCTTTTAGGTTGCATAGCAGTAGGAATATCTCTGAATAGCCGAAATTTTAGCAAGCTCTTGCATTCTTGCCCATACCAATGTGATCGTCACAAAGTCATTGTGGAAGCTGAAGATAGATATAAAAGTGAACTAAGGAAATCACTTATCTGTAACAAAAGTAATTAATTCAGCAGCTTTAAAACTGTAATTATGACTATACTTTTGAACTATCATCTAAAGCATTAAGTATGTTAAAAACTAAAGGGTAAAATAATGTTGAAAAGAAAATCTGTCTCTAAGCAACCAGTAATTTAAGATACACCCAGGGAGTAGAATTAGTCTCTGGTAGTTTAAAAATTCTTTCTAATCCATCTAAGGATTTCCATTAGAAGGGGGGAAAAAGGAACTATCGTACTAATGGAATTGATATGCTATTACTCATGTTGATACTCTAATTATGCCAAATGTTTTCCTTATTTTTCAGAAATTCTGCTCACCCCGCGTAGAAGACAAAGACTCAGTAATGAATCTACTACCTCTGGAGGAATAAGTGAATATATTTAATTTTTAAATGAACTTAAATTTCATATATTCCTGAGAAAGAAGTGAACAGCTGAGTGTCTGTTCTCAGTCTCATCATTAATAGCTCTTAAATGATAGCCCTTGGCTCTGATGAGGGTCATGCCTCCTAAGAAAAGAGACTTCCCACCCCACTTCTTCATGTTGCTTGCTCACCCACTGCTTGCCAGCTGGGAAAGCAGCAAGAGGAACTAACATTTATCAAGCACATGCTATGTGTTAGGTGTTTTATAGATATTATTTTCTTTTCTTTAATTCATATAATAACATTGTAGGGTAGATAGTATTTTTTTCCTCATTGTAAGACACATTAAGTTAGTAAATAGCAGAACTTAGATTCAAATGCAAGCTCTAGAAGCCTTTGTTCTATCCTCTGGATCACATTTCTATTTTAAGAACAAAATTAAAAGTGCTTCAGAGAGACTTTGCGGAAGGTTTTTCTTCAAAACTATAGCACTTCAAACATAAAAACCTTAAGAGACAAACAGTATAAACATTAAAGCCCTGCTTAAAAGTCAAAATGTTTCTTAAGCAATTAGATAATTATGGGAATTTTTATTTTCAGGATTGACATTTCAGGTTTATCACTATTCCAAATTTATCACAGAGACTTGAACATATCATTGTCTTCTATTCATATGGAGTTAACACCTGCAGAGTAAGAAGACTTGTGTATATTCCTTGTCAAAGTAATCTAGACATTAGTAACAGCTATAGAGCCAGTCTATTACAGAGACATTGGACTGGGTACATCCAGGAAGCATTTTGCCACATACATTTATTTGGCTATTTTTATGCCAACACCTTGAAAGAAATTTAAAATTTACTTTTTTTTTTTTTTTTTTTTAATTAAGATAGGGTCTCACTCTGTTGCCTGGGCTAGAGTGCAGTGGTGTCGTCATCGCTCACTGTAATCTCAAACTCCTAGGCTCAAGCAATCCTCCTGTCTCAGCCTCCTTAGTAGCTAGGACTGTAGGTGCACACGACCATGCCTGGCTAATTTTTTAAAATTTTTTTGTAGAGATGAGGTCTCGCTGTGTTGTTGCTCAGGTTAGTCTTGAACTCCTGGGCTCAAGCAAACCTCCTGCCTCAGTCTCCCAAAGTACTGGGATTATAGGTATGAGCCAATGTGCCCAGCCCAAGCCCAAATTTGCTTTTTACATCTGGGTCTTTTTCTAGTTTAAAATTTCTACATGCAAACTAAAATTAAGTACGGTATCACTATAGAGGAGTCTACTTTTTGAAATAATATATTTTCTGTAGAAACTATTAGGCAATGTGTATTTTCCCATAGAAACATGTTGCACTTAGAAATCTTGTTCTTGAGAAGGACTTGTCATTGAATTAATAATAGATTTGTTTCGATGATATATCTTAAAAGCAAGTATGTAACAACTAAAAATATTCTGTGTAACCATTTGCATAGTAAAATCATCTGCAGAGCCTTATGAAATGGACATAATTATGCTTATACATTGATTATACAGAGGGATCCTAAATACTGTTAAGAGACATTCAGCTTATAATACCATACATATTTTTTGTAGGTTAGACTTGCATTAGCTTAAAACCAAACATTTAATAATTTGCCTCCTTTTTTAGAATTTAGAAAGGCATCTTGAGAAAGTAGTGATTAGATTGGTCTTATATCTATTTCACAAGTAGGCAAGGAATATTTTGTATGTTGTCGTTTTTTCCCCCCTCTTGATAAATTTCCCTTTCTTTTAGGACATTCACCACCATTCATTTAATTATAGTTTATAATTAAATTTGGCCAGGCGCAGTGGCTCACGCCTGTAATCCTAGCACTCTGAGAGGCCGAGGCGGGCGGATTGCTCCAGGTCAGGAGTTCAAAACCAGCCTGAACAAGACCCCGTCTCTACTAAAAATAGAAAGAAGTTAATTGACCAACTAAAAATATATATACAAAAAATTAGCTGGGCATGGTGGCGTGTGCCTGTAGTCCCAGCTAGTTGGGAGGCTGAGGCAGGAGGATCGCTTGAGCCCAGGAGTTTGAGGTTGCAGTGAGCTGTGATGACACCATTGCACGCGTAGCCCAGGTGACAGAAGGAGACCCTGTCTCATATATATATATATATATAATTAAATTTGAGCCCATTCTTTTAAGAAGGGACCACTGTACTATCTAAGCATGGAAAATTTCCCCAAGGCTTGCTTTCATCATGGATTGGTGTTTTGAGAGGGTTTGAAAAATAAGAATCCCTAGAATTAAGCCCTCCTGCCCATTTTCCTTGCTCTTCCTTAATATAATACCTAGTCAATATTAAGAGGAGCACTAAAGAAGCCACAGAGGGGCTTCTTGGGGTGTTGTGAGCTGCTTCCTCCTTCCAGGCTGTCCAGTACCCTCATGTAGGAACCTTTGAGGATTTGAGCACAGATGTTAAGTATGAGAGTCTGGAAAGATGGTAGCCGTAATGGAAAAGTGGGGCTTTACATGATCAACTCCAGGACCTCAATATTCTGAAAGTTATAATAACCTATCCAGTCCTGACTATTATGAGTTCAAATCATTTAGCAAGTGAAGTTGAAACCTATTTCTTGGATAACCACAGTTTTCCAGTATACTTAAAAATAAAGATTAACTTCGTCAATGAGTTTTGAGACAGTTTTACCAACAATCATTTTTTACTCTCATCCTATATTTACTGACCACCTACTATATGTGTCAGATACTATTCTAGGCACTGGGGATAGAGTGGTGAATAAAATAGAGAAAAATCTCTACTCTCATGGAGCTTGCATTCTAAATAATACTATTAAGTTATAATCTGATACTGTTTACATTGCTTTATTAACCTTCTGCTGGTAAGATACTCTCTTCTGTTTTAAAAGGTCTAAATTGTAGCTCTTAGGAAAGGTAACAAATGGCTGTCTTGGCCTATAAGGGCAAGATTTTCTAAGGGTGACTGAGTGCAACTACACCTGCTCCTACTAAAGTAAATAGCAGCCTCAAGTGGAAATACAAAAACTCCTCCTTACCAGCATCTACTTACAATGATAACATGAGTTAATAATGAATAAAAAAGTTACGGTTTTTTTTTGTTGTTGTTTCTTGTTTTTTTGTTTTGAGCCAGAGTCTTGCTTTGTTGTCCAGGCTAGAGTGCTGTGGTATCAGCCTAGCTCACTGCAACCTCAAACTCCTGGGCTCAAGTGATCCTCCTGCCTCAGCCTCCTGAGTAGCTGGGACTACAGGCATGCACCACCACACCTGGCTAATTGAATGAAAAAGTTTAAAGAAAACTATTTCCTAAAAATTATCACCAAAGAATATTTATGTTTACAGATACCAGCTCTGTATTCTTTGTTATAGAAAGTATCCCATAAAACCTAGATAAACACTTACTTCCCCATTATGCAGACTATTTTTGAGTTTTGATCAAGCTGACCACACATATAAGTGGTGAACATGTTTTTTAAAAACAAATTTCAAGGCCGGGTGCGGTGGCTCAAGCCTGTAATCCTAGCTCTCTGGGAGGCCGAGGTGGGCGGATCATTTGAGCTCAGGAGTTCGAGACCAGCCTGAGCAAGAGCGAGACCCCATCTCTACTATAAATAGAAAGAAATTAATTGGCCAACTAATATATATAGAAAAAATTAGCCGGGCATGGTGGCACATGCCTGTAGTCCCAGCTACTTGGGAGGCTGAGGCAGCAGGATTGCTTGAGCCCAGGAGTTTGAGGTTGCTGTGAGCTAGGCTGACGCCACGGCACTCACTCTAGCCTGGGCAATAAAGTGAGACTCTGTCTCAAAAAAAAAAAACAAAAAACAAAAAAAACCACCAAATTTCAAAAGATCCTTATTCTTAAAAATATTGTTCAAACCTGATATTTAAAGTATAACAAGTATTGATATTGTTTTCTATTCTATGAAGTTATGGAGCCCTTTGGGAAGACTGTATCTGTAAGATAGGTAAGCTGTTTGTTAACTGTCCTCACAGGAATGCTGAATTAACAATTGAAAGTCTATAAAGTTTTGTTTCTTAGTTGAAAGATGTAGCGAGTTTTACTACAATAGATTAAGATACAATTATTGAAGAAGACAGAGTGATAGTATCTAACTTAATAATAGGCACTCCAGTTTTTAAAATTGAAGTGGATTTCCGTAGAATGAGTAGTCCAGGCATGAAATTTTCTCACTCTATAGTTCATATCCTTGGAATAAATTAAGCATTTGAGTCCTAATACCTTTTTTCAGTAAGGACTAATATATCCTACAATTCTAATTCATTACAGAAAAAAGAAGAATTCGTAAAAACTTCACCAAAGAAGAACTGAATTACCTTTTCAGTGGAGTTAAGAAAATGGGAAATCACTGGAATTCAATTTTGTGGTCTTTTCCCTTTCAGCAAGGACGAATGGCTGTGGACCTTGCTCATAAATACCACAATCTGACCAAAGGCTCCAAGTGTGCAGCTCCTTGATAGGAAGAACACTTGTCAGTTTTTAGTTTGGACGCTTAAAATACAGTGCCTTAAAAGATACAAAATTTAAAATAGTTTTCCACACTCCACAGGGAGTGTGGAAATGGGGATACCATTTTAATTAAACAGTTTTTGTGGTGCTGAAACTCATTGAATTATTATAGTAATTTATAAAGCAAATATACTTTTAATGTGCAGATTAATAAAATTCCTTCATAAGGTCAAACATTTGTTTAGGAATATGCTTTTATTTTTCCTTAAGCTCAAAGAATATAGCTTAGAGAAAAAAATATCAGCCTTTAAACATTACAATGAATACTACATGGGACATTGGGTTTTAATATTTTTACCCAGTGCCAAAGACGCTCCCCTCCAGGTCTCAGAAAGGTAGACTAGTTTCCCAATCTGTTCAGCTGAGATTCCCACACAACTAATCAATGTTTGGCATTTTGTTAATGAAAATGTTTCCTCTTCTAAAAGCTAATTGTGCAGTTGCTTTGAATACTTCCATATTCTATGGTCAGGTTCACTTTTTGGTATATTTTTATTTGCTTTAGCTTTTTAAAAGTGTCTACTACTTACCCCTCTTCTCATTCTAAATCTTTTTTATTTTTAACTTTTTTTTAAGAGTAAGGGTCTCTGTTACCCCCACTGGTGTGCAGTGGCCTAATCATAACTCACTGTAACCTCAAACTCCTGGGCTCAAGCAATCCTCCCACCTCAGCATCTTGAGTAGCTAGAACTGCAGGCACAGGCCACCATACCTGGCTAATTTTTAATATTTTTTCTTTTTCTTTCTTTCTTCTTTTTTAACACAGAGTCTCACTTTTGTCACCCTGGATAGAGTACAGTGGTGGCATCATAGGTCACTACAACCTGCAACTGCTGGGCTCAAGTGGTCTTCCTGTCTCAGCATCCCAAGTAGCTAGGACGACAGGTGATCGCCACCATGCCTGGGTAATTTTTCTATTTTTAGTAGAGACAGGGTCTTGCTCTTGCTTAGGCTGGTTTTTAACTCCTGAGCTCAAGTGATCCTCCTACTTTGGCTTCCCAGAGAGTGCTAGGATTACAGATGTGCCTGGCCTAACTTTTTTTTTTTTTTTTTTTGAGACAGAGTCTCATTCTGTTACCCGGGCAAGAGTGCTGTGGCGTCAGCCTGGCTCACAGCAACCTCAAACTCCTGGGCTCAAGCAATCCTTCTGCTTCAGCCTCCCAAGTGGCTGGGACTACAGGCATGTGCCACCATGCCTGGCTAATATTCTATATATTTTTAGTTGGCCAATTAATTTCTTTCTATTTTTAGTAGAGATGGGGTCTTGCTCTTGCTCAGGCTGGTTTTGAACTCCTGACCTTGAGCGATCCTCCCGCCTTGGCCTTCTAGAGTGCTAGGATTACAGGTGTGAGCTACCACACCTGGCCTGACCTAACTTTTTATTTTTTAGTAGACACATGCATCTCACTATGTTGCCCAGGCTGGTCTTGAAGTAATCCTCCGGCCTTGGCCTCCCAAAGTGCTGGGGTTACAGGTGTGAGCCATGATGGCTCAAGTGATCTGCTGCCTTGGCCTTCCAAAGCGCTGAGATTACAGGCGTGAGCTGGCCCTTGTATGTCTTTTATCCTTCATGCTTATGAGCCTTAGTTACTTCATGTTGCAGAACAGTGTCATGACCACATATAACTTTAGTTACTGAATGCTGGACACCTCTTTGTAAAATGTGTCCAAAGAGAAATGTGACCCTAAGAAATGCAGCCTGACTGGCAGAGTAGGGAGTCAGCTGCTTTACTAGGCCCAGTGAGGTTTTATGGATGCTAAGGTGTTTCTCAGCATTCTATATGACTAACTTTCAGATTATAGTTAATATAGTTATAACTCTTAGATTATAATTTGTATTATTTTCAAATGTTTCCTATCCTATTCTTAGGCTTTTTTTTGTTAAACCCTTCCATAGGACTTTAGTAGTAGTCCCTGTTAAATTTCATCTTGTTAGATATAGTCCGCGCTCAGTTTGTCATCCAATATATTAGGCATCCCTTCCGGTTTCAGGTCATCCACAGCTTCTATGAGTGTGATGCTATATTCTCTTCCAAGTCACTGATGGCACCCTGAATTGGCTGGCCAGGGCAGGAGGTAGGGGCAGGCCCCTAGTAGCCACCTCTAGTGGTCCTTGTTCCTTATCAGCTCCCTCTGGGCCTGGTCTTTAACAAGCCTCAGTGCTTTCATCCAGCCTGCATTTCACTTTCTAATCTATGATGTGAATTGTCAAATGCCTTGTTGAAATGTGCATTTGCTATCTCTGCAGCAGCATCCTATCTGGCATTCCTGTAAAAAAAGAAAAATACTGTATAAATTTGGTGCTATCTTTTTCTTTTCCAACTGGTCACCTAGAGAATTTCACCTAGTGCTGATTGAGCTCACTGGCCCATAGTTTTCAACTTCATCTTCTGTCCTGTGAAAATTTAGTACTGCTTGGCTGTCTATGACTTCCAGTACTTTGCTCTTCCCAAACTTTCAGGGGTGTAACTTTTATTTTTATTTTTTATTTTTTTTGAGACAGAGTCTCACTTTGTTGCCCAGGCTAGAGTGAGTGCCGTGGTGTCAGCCTAGCTCACAGCAACCTCAAACTCCTAGGCTCAAGCAATCCTGCTGCCTCAGCCTCCCAAGTAGCTGGGACTATACACATGTGCCACATGCTTGGCTAATTTTTTCTCTATATATTAATTAGCCAATTAATTTCTTTCTATTTATAGTAGAGATGGGGGTCTCGCTCTTGCTCAGGCTGGTTTTGAACTCCTGACCTCGAGCAATCCACCGGCCTCGGCCTCCCAGAGTGCTAGGATTACAGGCGTGAGCCACCACTCCCGGCCAGGGGTGTAACTTTTAATGGGTTTTCACTCCTACTATCTTGCTTAAACCTTACATCCAGGTTGGCAGATGATATGCCTATTTGCTGGATTCTGTAATTCATGCTGCCAAATTTTTGGCATAGCCAGGATCACAATCCTACTTATCTGCAGGCCACTTAGGTGGTTGCTTTCCTGCTATATCCCACTTCCGTGTGATATTTAGAAATGCCTTGTAAGCCTGCTTCCCTAGAGAATAGCAAGATTCCCTCAGGTAGAGGCCAAACCTAAAGTTAAGCTTGACAGGTGGAATGTAATTTTTTCTTTCCTCTTCAAAAAACTTGTTAGTAAGGCAAAGCCAAGTATATTGTTCACTGCAATAAAGATCACTACCTTACAGTCTTTAGTCTATGGAGGAGGAGGTGAAAAGTAGGATATTTATGAAGATTTGGGGGTTTTACTTAAGGCCAGTCTTGCAATGCAGGGCTTGATTAGGGTTAGGCCCAGTTCATGATATAATAGTTTTAAGATTGGAAGTACAGAGCAGGGTGTAGTGACTCATGCCTGTAATCCCAGCACTTTGGGAAGCCAGGGCAGGAGGATCGCTTGAGCCCAGGAGTTCAAGACTAGCCTGGGCAACATTGACCCCATCCCTTAAAAAAAAACTAGCCGGGCATGGTGGTGCGCATCTGCAGTCCCAGCTACTAGGGGTGTAAGGAGGGTGGGTCAAACAGGAGGATCGCTTGACCCCAGGAATTTGAGGTTGGAGCAAGCTATGATTGTGCCACCGCACTCTTCTAGCCAGGGCAACAGTGAGTGAGACTGTCTCCAAAAAAAGAAAAACCGAAGCACAGAATGACAGAATGTTACCTTCTAGCCTTGGATCATTGGGCGGGTTTCTTAAATTTTCTGAGCTTCAGGTTCCTCATCTGTAAAGGGTTAGATAAAATTTAGTGAGATAATGTGTGACTCTGGCATCAGTATCATTCCAAACGCTACTGCTTTCCGCATCAGTTCATCTGGCTGCCTGGCCCTCCACCGCGCCAGGGGAGCGGCTCACCGGGAGCCGCGGGTAGGGGGGGATGCTGAGCTGCGCTGCGCCCATCGGCCGCCAGAGGCCGCCACTGCGCCATCGGTCTGGGCGGTGCCCACCTCCCCACGCGTGGCTGCCCAGGCGGCCGCCTGACCGCCGCCCGCCACCTTCGCGACCTATAGGAGCTCGTGGACATCGCCAGCGTGGAAAAGACTGGTTGGACGCCACCGCCCCTGAGGCGCGGGCGGCGTGCAGCGGGCGTCGCGCTGCGGGGCACGGCGGGTGGCGGGCGGCCCGGCCGGGGTCCTCGCGGGTCCTCGGCGGGCCCGGGGGAGGGCTCTCTTTGTGGCTGCAGTTGGCAAGATGGCGCCGGTGGGGGTGGAGAAGAAGCTGCTGCTGGGCCCCAACGGGCCCGCCGTGGCGGCCGCCGGCGACCTGACCAGTGAGGAAGAGGAGGGCCAGAGCCTATGGTGAGGCCGCGGGCGGGCGGCCGGGCCGGGCCGGGGAGGGCACAGTCGGGGGGGAACCGGCCGCGCTGGGTCGGACCGTCGGACCAACTGGCCGTCGCTGGCCGGGCCATCCCAGGCCGGCCCCGGGGCTGACCGCCCTTGCCATTGTCGCGCAGGTCCTCGATCCTGAGCGAAGTGTCCACCCGCGCCAGGTCCAAGCTGCCGTCCGGCAAGAACATCCTGGTCTTCGGTGAGCGCCAGCGGCGGGGCGTTGCCCCAGGGCGCTGTGGTGGGCGAGGCGGGCACCCCTCCCAGAGGTCCCAGCGTTCCCCTTTCCTGCCGTCTGCCCGCCACCTGCTCGGCCTGGGAGGGACCTGTAGACCCTGGCTTGGCAGCCTGAGGTTGGAGTGGTTGTCGGCACATTCCTTCAGTCAATTGGCCGCGACATCACCCTTGGTGCCAACGTCCCGGACTCCCTGAGCCTATAGCCTCGGCAGTTACCAAATTGAGGTCGCTGAGAGGGTGGTGAATAGATGAGAAAGTTAGGTGGACAAGACGGGAGAATGTGCTGATCTGGGCTCGGAGCTGTGGGGAGATGCCACGGGAGCCTTCCTTGATCCTCTTGAGCCTTGCACAGTCGGAGGTTTCAGCGACTTTGCAGAAGAACGCCAGGCCTGGGAGTCAGCATCAGGGACTTTTCCTGCATTACTCTAACCCTTAATGCTTGGGTACCTGAGTCGGCTCTCTTAATGTCTCTGGCCTCAGTTTCCTGTCATACAAGTGAGGGAATTTGTGTACATTCACACAGCAAACCATTTGTTGAGTGGGACCTGTGGGCTGGGCACTGGGATAGCACAGACACTACACAAGAATCGCAGTCTAGTGGGGGACAGAGTGGTGGTGATTGCACTACCCCATGCCGGGGATGGGCAGATTACTGTGGGAGCATCACACTGCTTGGAGCTGTTGAAAGAGGGTCATTGAGGGGTTGGGTGTTTTGAAGTGTAAGTGTCACCATGCAAGGGCACAGAGAGTGTGGGGTTTGAAAACTGCTAGAAGCTCCTTGTGATTGGTAAGTTGGGGGCAGATTGTGAAAGGCTAAGGAGTTAATGCTTTTTTCTCGAAGGCTTCTGATTCTCAAGGGCCTTTTGTCTCCCATCCATCCCCGAATCCTCGTGGGAATCGCTGCCTTGGGGTTTTCCTCCTGTTTCTGGAGAGAGTCTATGATCTTTCTCAGGTGATGACCCTTGTGGTAGGTAATAGAGGACCCTTAGAGAGGGGCAAGAAGCGGGGGATCAGTTCTCCAGATCCGTGTTTTATTTATTTATTTTTATTTTTATTTTTTTTGAGACAGAGTTTCGCTTTGTTGCCCAGGCTAGAGTGAGTGCAGTGGTGTCAGCCTAGCTCACAGCAACCTCAAACTCCTGGGTTCAAGCAATCCTAGCACTGTGGGTGGCCGAGGCAGGAGGATCACTCAAGGTCAGGAGTTCGAAACCAGCCTGAACAAGAGCAAGACCCCCGTCTCTACTAAAAATAGAAAGAAATTAATTGACCAACTAAAAATATATAGAAAAAATTAGCCGGGCATGGTGGCGCATACCTGTAGTCCCAGCTTCTTGGGAGGCTGAGGCAGAAGGATCACTTGAGCCCAGGAGTTTGAGGTTGCTGTGAGCTAGGCTGATGCCACGGCACTCTAGCCTGGGCAACAGAGTGAGACTCTGTCTCAAAAAAAAAAAAAAAAAAAAAAAAATGAGCAGACACTGATGTCAGGCTGACAGGTGCTCACCCTGGTACAGATGGGATGCGGAGAACCTGAGTAAGGTAGTGACATTGGGAGTGGAGAGGAGGTCTTTGCTCTGTGGACTGCCTTTCAGTTCTCATGTTCTGTAATTTCATATTATTAAATGCCAGGAGTATCTAGTGATATTTGTTGGTGGTGGTTCTCCTTGATGTTTAGGGATTTGGTGGGGCAGTGTTAGTTGGGTGGAGGGAGATGAGGAAGCACTTGATAATTACTGAGATAATTACTGATAATATAGTTAAGAATTTTGCTTAGGTCTGTAATTATTTCCTTCGGTCTCCCAGCCTTCAGAATGCTATATGAAGGAAATGTACTAAAGTAAAAAATGAATAACTTCCATTCTTCATGATTGTGGGGCAGGATCAGACTTTTTTAGTTCATAGTTCCTGGACTTTGAGGTTAGTTGTACTTCTTACTTTTCTTGTGGCAAAAGTTTATTTTGTGAGAAACTAACCCCATCTTTGGCTTTTGCTTTTCCAAATGTGTGTCATATAAATTATAAATAGGGCCAGTGGACCAGCTTGTTCCTTCCCTTATGAAGTAAGGATAACTGCAGTAGAATGTCATTTTACTTTATATATATATATATATATATATATATATATATATATACATATATATATAGACATAGTCCATTCTGTTATCCTGGATAGTATACAGTGGCATCATTGTAGCTCACTGCAACCTCAAACTCCTGGGCTCAAGTGATCCTTCTGCCTCAGCCTCCTGAGTAGCTGGCACTATAGGCATGTACCACGAAGCCTGGCTAATTTTGCTATTTTTAGTAGAGATGGGGTCTCATTCTTGTTCAGGCTGGTCTCGAACTGCTGAGCTCAAGCAGTCCTCCTGCCTCAGCCTCCCAGAGTGGAGGGATTATAGGCATGAGCCAGCCTAGAATGTCATTTTAGATCTCGGAATTTGCTGCCTTTACCACCCTGCTGCCTCCCCCCACCCTCAACCACTCTTCTAGCAAGGTCTGCTGTGTTTATGAAATCAGGTGAGACCTCAGCAGCAGGGTTTGCTTGACATTTTTAGTTGTTCCTTATCATTGCAAATGACTCCCTAACCTGCCCAGAATAAACAATGCACCTTTGTCTTGCTAACATCATTTGTAGGTGAAGATGGTTCTGGTAAAACAACCCTCATGACTAAACTACAAGGAGCTGAGCATGGGAAAAAAGGAAGAGGCCTCGAGTATCTCTACCTCAGTGTCCATGATGAGGACCGAGATGGTGAGTGAGACATTGATCTATGATGATAAGGGGACAGACATGTACAGGACTCTGATTCCTTGCTGCAGCCCCTGCAACATGACCAGGCATTCTAAGTTTTCTGTTTAGTTCTAAGAGAATTAGTCACAGGGAATGGATGAAGCATATGTCTTTTGCAAGACTTCACCCACTTTCCTTTATGGAGTATGTTAGCAAAAATGGGGCATTGAACTGTTAGCAGCTGTTCTCACTAGCCTGTACTTGAAACTTTACCTTCGGTATTCCTTTTACATAAACTTAAAAGTGATGAGAAAGATTTTTTTAAAGATGGGGTCTTGCTATGTTGCCCAGGCTGGCCTTAAATTCCTGGGCTCAGCTTATCTTCCTGCCTTAGCCTCCTGAGTAACTGGTATTATAGGCCCAGTAAGAAAGATTTTTATAAGCTCTGTTTCTATGAAAGAGATGCTTGGCAGACTGATCTGGGTACCATTGTTGCTATGCCTGATTCTAGTGGAGAATCTGAAGTTGGTGTGTTTCAGAGTGTGATGACAATTTAACATATGTTAGTAGGAGAGTTTTCTGAGTCTCTTTGTGACAATTTAGAAATACTAATTTCCTGTGTTTCTTCTGGTGGAGAGAATAGAGGCTCAGAGGTAAAAATGTTCTTTAATTCCTCATTTCTAAAATATGGATAATAATAGTTTCTACCCAGTTAGGATGATTAAAAGCACTTGGTAGCTAGGTGCAGTGCTGTGTACATTTAATCCCAGCTACTTGGGAGGCTGAGGTGGGAGGATTGCTTAATTCCAGGAATTGGAGACCAGCCTGGGCAATATGTTGGGAGACCCCATCTCAAAAAAAAAAAGAAAAAAAGAAAAGAAAACATGGTAAACACTCTTTTTAAGGATTACATATAATTTAAAACTTTTCATAATGGTGACTTGGATTGGAGTACAAGTTTTGTTAACAGCTACTCAGTAATGCTTCTTTTATAATCTTTTAGGTTTTATGTTAGATTTTTTGAATGACCAAAATAAATAATTATTGGTGCCTAGGTCTTTTTTTATTTGTAGGTAAGTTATAGGCTGAAGATGAAATACATTTGTTAAATTACTTTCTTTATATATTCGCCTTTACTCACTTAAACAGTAAAGATCATGATGATGATTATATAAAGGAGGCTAATCCTGTTGTGTCTGGTCCCTCATTTCCTTATTGCTAAAATGAAGATGCTGGACTAAGATCTTTTCCAGCACTCTAATTCTGCCATCTCCAAGAGCTGTTTAGTAGAGAGCAAGGGTAAGGGTGTCTTGTTAAAGCTTGGAAACTGGCTGGGTGCAGTGGCTCATGCCTGTAATCCTACTACCACTTTGGGAGGCTAAGGTAGGAGGATTACTTGAGCTCAGGAGTTTGAGACCAGGCTGAGCAAGACCCTGTTTTTAAGGGGAAAAAAAAAAAAAAAAAACGTAAAAAATGTAAGATTCTGAAGCCCAGTGTCTCTAAATCCTAGAATGCCTAGTCAGTCCTGACACCTGTAATGACAAGAATTTCTTCCTCAAACTTTAAAAAAAAAAAGCTTGAAAACTTACACTGTATTAATGTTAATTTTGCAGTCATCTTAGAACCCTCAGGATTTTATTCCTGCTCCCCTCCCCTTGCTTCCTTTGTCACGCTGAACTTCCCTGAAGGATGTGAAAGTGAGGGCAGGAGGTAGACCCAGTGCTAAGGGCTCTGTCTTCTGTAAGGACGGGGGTATTCAGGTGCTCATCTAGGCCCACTGAGTCTGTGCATATAGGCTGCTGAGCTGGGCTTAGAGGACCTCACGGGTCTGTGTCTTTTGCTTCCTGTCTTTGTTGGGCAGCATGGTTATTGTGGAAAGAGCTTGGGCTTCGGAGCCAGACAGAACTGGTTCAGAATGCCATTCCTGTCGTCGGTGGTTGTGTGATCTTGGGTAACTGACTTAACCGTTCTGCGCTTGAGTTTCCTCATTTGTAGAATGTGCTAGCAGTGCCTGTATTGCAGGTTGTGAGAATGAGAATGTGTGTCAGGTGTAAGGGTGCTTGAGACACAGTGATAGCTCTGGTACTTTTTGTCTTGTTTCTTTTGAAAGTACCAAACATGGTTAGATAATTCTGTGAAACTCTGTAGTCTCTTTTATTTCAAGATGGCATAAGCATATTTCATGCCAAAGCTTCGTGTTAACCATATATACTTGTCTTTGAGTTGAAGTACATGCTAACTTCTATTTCAGATCCTTTAAGTTTACCTTAAAAACTTCTTGGTCTCTGCATTTATAGGATTTTTTTTTGAGGCCGCCTACTTGTGAGTTCCTGTTTGATGGAACAGTTGCCCTTATCTGTGGTTAATTATACATCTTTCAGCCCTAGTCTTTTTTACTGTGGTGTGACTGGGTTATAAATATACTTTGCAGGCAATCACCCAGGTAGAGAAAATAGTGCCTGACTTGTACCTGGTTTGTAGTAGGACATGACATGTCAAAAGACCTCTGCCTCCAGGATTGGGGGCATCTGTCCAATGCTACATGTGGTGTGTATAATCTCTGAGCACATGGGTGAGTTATGTGTTAGTGGGCAGTGGGGAGAGAGGCTGAAAAAAGGAACGATGCCTGCTGATGGGTAGGCATTAAAACCCACAGACTTTGGGTACGGAGCAGTATTTTTGAGGATGTTCACAAAACCCAAACTAAAACGACTATCTAAAATATATTAGAGTTTGAAAGTATAGCTAGCTTTAGATTCCTTATGTTTTTCAGCATAAAGTCATGAATATAATTTTTATAGCATGTTAGTGAATTGATTAGACAAAAAAGGTAGCTAGTGGAAGATAGATTTTTAAAGTACTGTTGGAATTATTGGAAAAGATGTTAATGAAATGATATTTTTGATGATAGGAGTTTTCTTTCAAAGGTACTTTAAAAAAATAGTTCTCAAAGTTGTCAAAAATTTCTAAAAATATATTATCAATTTGGAGAATTGTCTTCTACCTTTAAATCATCCAGGTGTGATTTTGGAGCCACATGTTTCCTTAAATATTAGCATTTGTACATCTGTGTGAATGTGTTTTAACATTTTATTATAGAAAACAAAAAATGTGTACTCAGTCCCACAGGCATAGTGGTTGGAAAAAAAGGAAAAGAAAAATGTATACAAAGTAGAGAGACTAGTACAATGAACCACAGTGTATCTATCACCTGGCTTCAACTACTACCAGTTCTTGGTCAATTTTATTTAAACTATACTCTCACTCTTTTTACCCTTTACTCCCCACTGGATATTCAGACATTATATTATTTCATTTATCAATACTTCCATAAGTATTTCTAAGAGGTAAAGATTTTTAAAAAAACATAACCATATTATTATTATAACAGAAATAACTAGTTCCTTTATATCATTAGGCATCTAGTAATTCATATCTCAATTTATGTAAGTAATGGTTTTATCTTGGCATTTAAACACAAAGGTCCTGTCTCTTTGGCACCATTCGTAGTATGTGAACACATTGGTTAGTGTGACTGACACAAGATGAGCTTGTTTAAACACAGGCTCTTTGGCATAGCTCACTGCCTCACAGATTGCTGGTATCTTAGGACAATGGATTATTTAGATTGTTGCTCAGTTGGCCAGTAAACATTAGTACCTTTGGTTTTTATTGAAAACTTAGATACCCTCACTCTTTACTTCTTACACATTGATGAAATCTTTTTAGATGTGGACACTTGAAATATTATGGTAGTTTTTAAACTTTATAGTCTAGATAATTCATCAGAGTCAAGAATTGCTGTCCACTGAGCATTTGGGCCCTTTTGGGTTTAGATTTCTAAATTTTACACTCTGTCTGGTTGAGGTGGCTTGCACCTGTAATCCCAACTACTCAGAAGGCTGGGGTGGAATGATCCCTTGAGACCAGGAATTTGAGATTTGTCAGGGTAATATAGTGAGACCCTCGTCTCTAAAAAAAAAAAAGTTAGCCAAGTGTGGTGGTGTGTACTTGTAGTACCTGCTACTTGGGATACTAAGGTGGGAGGATTGCTTGAGTGCAGGACTTCAAGGCTGTAAGGAGCTATAATCCTGGCACTGCACTCCAGCCTGGGTGACAGAGCAAGACCTCATCTCCAAATAAATAAATTTTGCATTCTGTGTAGATTCACAGCTATCAACTTCAAGATCTTCCTAATGTATTTCTTCTTACAACTGTGCTAATGGTTGTTGACAGGTGATAACATTCCTTTCTCATTTCTTTTCTTAGATCACACACGCTGCAACGTGTGGATTTTGGACGGAGACCTGTATCACAAAGGCCTGCTGAAATTTGCAGTTTCTGCTGAATCCTTGCCAGAGACCCTGGTCATTTTTGTTGCAGACATGTCTAGACCTTGGACAGTGATGGAATCTCTACAGAAATGGGCTAGTGTTTTACGTGAGCACATTGATAAAATGAAAATTCCACCAGAAGAAATGAGGGAGCTGGAACGGAAATGTAAGTAAAATAGAATTTTCTTTGCTTTTCTGTTTTATCACAACCTAGCTTGGCTTGTAAAATAGAATTTTCTTCATTGGAAAATTCACTAGTCTCTTTGGATGGTTCTAACCACCTTCCTTTTCACAGTCAAGAGGTTTCCCTTGTGTGGTGTTTGTGTTTTGTTTGCATCATTTATTTTAGATTTGCTCTTATAAATTCAGAAGTCAAAAGTATTCAAAGCAGTCTTTTTTTTTTTTTTTTTTTTTTTTTGTGACAGAGTCTCACTTTGTTGCCCAGGCTAGAGTGAGGGCCGTGGCATTAGCCTAGTTCACAGCAACCTCAAACTCCTGGGCTCAAGCAATCCTACTCCCTCAGCCTCCCGAGAAGCTGGGACTATAGGCATGCGCCACCATGCCCGGCTGATTTTTTCTATATATATTAGTTGGCCAATTAATTTCTTTCTATTTTATAGTAGACATGGGGTCTCGCTCTTGCTCAGGCTGGTTTCAAACTGCTGACCTTGAGCAATCCGCTCGCCTCAGCCTCCCAGAGTTCTAGGATTACAGGCGTGAGCTCCCACGCCAGCCCAAAGCAGTCTTTAACTCAGGTGTCACATTTGAAGAAAACGAATCAGTATTCCTTATTATCTTCATTGGTTCTCTTTTAAAATAAGAGTTCTTCTCTCCTCAGAATGTGATGAGGTCGGTGGGTCTTTATGCTTTTGTGTTGTTCTCTATCTGCCCAGTTAGCATCTATCTATGTTTGCTACTAGGTTGGGTGCAGTGGCTTATGCCCGTAATCCTGGCACTCTGGGAAGCTGAGGCGTGTGGATCATTTTGAGTTCAGGAGTTCGAAACCAGCCTGAGCAAGAGTGAGACCCCATCTCTACCAAAATAGAAAAAATAGCTGGGCATGGTGGTGCATGCCTGTATTCTCAGCTACTCGGGAGGCTGAGGCAGAAAGATCGCTTGAGCCCAGGAGTTTGAGGTTGCTGTGAGCTAGGCTGACACCACGGCACTCGAGCCAGGGCAACAAATTGAGACTCTGCCTCAAAAAAAAAAAGAAGGTGTGTTTGGTGTGATCTCTGCAGGGTGAGTCCACTGCCCTATGGACCCTTTTGTTGATAGGCCTAGAGGAAGGCCTGAAAAAGAAAGACAAAGCTTTCAGTTCCCACCTCAGTTGATTTTGGAATCCAGCATGTATGATTTTGGTTAGAAATAGGAAGGTCATTTTTTTGTCATTAAAATGAAAAGGCTATTTTAGGACTGAGGACATCCATGTCCTTTTGAAAACAACTTTCAAATTACAGGAAGTTTGGTGTTTTTTTTTCCCCCTCTTAATGTGGTTCAGAAGCCTGTTTTTCCTTTCCCTTGCTTCTGTGCAGTTACATCAGCTTCTGTCCACTTGCCAGGGAAATGGGAGGGGCAGTGGCTGGAGCCACGGCAGCGGCAGCCGTCTTGGCCAGGGCAGGCTTGGCCCATCCTGGCTTATTTCCACAGGATGACATCACCCCTTCTAGTGAATTAATAAGGGCTTCTGGGGCATGGCACACTGGATCTTCACACTCCCTGGCAGAATGTTTCAGCAATTTTGATATGCTTTTTAAATCAAATTTCCTGCCCTGTATCTTCCTGTCCCACACTCCATCTTGCTTCTGTCCCACATTAGCTAAAACTAACATCTCATTCTTTGGTTTGTTGTGTGCATGTGTGTTTTCCTGGTCACCCGCACGTGTGCTGCTGTGATTATTATGCAGCTCAGCTCGTCTGTCTTCAACCACTGACCTTTCTAGATAATGCCTCTTTTTCCCCTGAAATAAAGATCCTAAAGACAACTTCTCAGAATAGTTCTGAGGCTGAAGACCAGTTTGCCATCCACTGCACATACAACTTTGTACCCAGATTAGTGGGTTAACGCACTGGAGACTTCAGTTCTCTGAACCTGTTTTCTTAGAGTGATAACCTTGTGAAGATTTGTTAAAAAAGAAAAAAGAGAGAGATTGAGCTGAGGGTGCTGTTTTTTCCCAGATAGAGACAATGTCTGCCCTGTACCAGATACTGTTCTAGGTGCTGAGAATACAGCGGACAGAATGCCTATGCCTGCTCCTGGTGAGCTTAAGTTTCCATGAGACACTGAATTTATTTTGTGATCTTAGTCATTGATGTCTGTGTCACTTAGGATTAGATTCAGCGGCATGTGACACAAAACCTGAGATAAAGATGGCTTAAAAAAGACTGAGGTTTCTCTCTCCTGTAAGTGAAATTTAGAGCTGAGCAGTTCAGGACTGGAAAGCAGCCCTGGGAATACAGCTCAAGGACCCAGGCTCCTTTGTGCTTACTGCTTTGTCATTTCTAGGGTGTGGTTATCTTCCTCCTAACAACTAGAGCTCTAGCCTCACATCCGTGTGGCAGGCAGCAGGGTGGAGGAAGAGGAAAGAAGGACTGAAGGACACATGATTGCTGCCTTTTAAGTTGGCAGGGAATGTAGTCTTTATTCTGTGTGGTCTTGTGTTTTAAGTGTCAGAGTTCAGTTGGGTTATAAGGATGATAACTAGCGATCTCCAGAACCTTGTCTGTGTCTTATTATTCTGGTTGACTTTCTGAGGGCCTCTCTGCTTTCTCCACCATTTCTCAGAGGTGTTTGGAATGGTAGTCATGTCCTTGTGTTGCATGTTGGAGGGTGCCTTTGTTATTGCTGGGTTCGAATTACATTTTAATAAAGCATTTGGCTATCCTCTTGCCCAGAGGACTCTAGCTTTCCAGATTAATTGAACTCTAGTTATTATATTAAATGAGTGAAGGGCTCTTATCTAACCTGGTTTCTAATTCAGCACCAGTCTCCAGTCTGCTGATTTTGGAAAGCTGGCCATTCTCTTTTTAGGGTTAGGTTCTCCAGTGGTCCTGGGTCTGTGGCAGCTGTTTGGTTGCAGGAACCATGAGTGAAAGGGAAAGCAATCCTGAGAGCTGCCAGAAGGCAGTGCTTGTTTGTACGTTAGTCTTACCTTTCCTGCTTTATGTCTAGGGCTTCACTTGCTTCCTTATGTAGGTCTATGGGGTCTTCTCTGGACTGTGGAAACAATCAATGAGATAGGAGGGAAAAAATGAAAAAGCGGCAGCAACAATGAAGGTAGAGTGCCCTGCAATCAATCTCCTTCCTGTACTCACTCCCATTCAATGCGGAAAGGAAGCCCCAGTGGCCCAATGTCCCCTGCTGTGAAATACTGGCCATCCTACAAGCTAAAAAGAAATTGTTAATACCGCCAAATGTATATGCCCAAGGAAAATGCATATTTTACTATCCAAATTTCACAGTCCTTACTATTTTTAATACTTCCTTTTTTCACTTACTTGTATGTTATGCACATTTGCTCTGCCTTCCAAATGGTTTTCTAAAATGCTAAGTTATTTTTTTAAAAATTCCTACTGTTGTTGGACAGCCACAATTAAGTCATTCCTTTGGAGTGCAAATAGTCTAACCCAAGGCTTCCAAACTATTTTCACATCATGGCACACGTAGAGTAGTACAGCAGAACTTGTGTAGCACGCTGGGTAATAGAGGTTCATGGAGCGGGCTGCCTGAGCTGTCCCACCCCCACCTCGCTTCCCACCATAGCTTTGCTTGTAACCTGTTGCAGGCTCCGCCCTGTCTGGGAAGCCCTAGTTAAGTACCTTTTGAGATTTTGGGTGGTATCCAGGCAGTTAAGCCATTACATTTTTCATTGATTTGAAGACTATTAAAATGCTTTTAAAGAAAAAATGTGAGAATCTTTGATTCCTTTAAAAATAACACTTCAACAACCTTAGTTAAGTTCTTCTGTTTTTGTCTGAAATGGAGTAAAAATTACTTAAATGGAATATTTATATTGACAGTGAGGTTATATGAATTAATTAAGGAGAAGTTGTAGAGATGAAATATTGCCAGTCTGCACATAAGGGCTTAGTTAATTTTCAGTTTGTGCAGTATTTTATGAAAGACAGTGAGCTCCCATGTAACTTCAGAAGCTCATATAATGATAATCTAAAATCATTGTAAACAATTTACTGTTTTAAAATGTTTGAAACCTGTTTTGTGGGTGAAGAGGAGTAGGTGCCCCTTTCTCTAGTTCCTCTTCAGTCCTGTTATTTGCATTTACTTAGTGAACATGTTTTTGGTAAGAATAAAAGGCCTTTTGGTTCTTGAGTCCTATTGGGCCCTTTCTTGTGTTAAGCAGGAATAGACTATGAACACTGTACATGTGACTAAGGAGTCCCTAAAGATGAGTCTTGAGTCCACAAGAGTGAGGATAAAGAAGAAATGCATCTGGTGCTGGGCAAGTCCAGCCTGGCGACTTAGTGCTGACATACCTCAACTGTGTGGAAACAGCATGCTCTTGTGGAATTCAAATTGTTTTACTAAGCATTTCTAATGAAGACTCTGATGAGTTTAAGTTACAGGTATTTGTAATGGTTGCCTATGTTGAAGTGACACAGTTCAACTATTCAGGTATTTTGAAAATGTCAGATATATAAGAAAAGTGGCTTTTTCATAGTAGGAACTGTTGAAGCTTAGAATTTTTTTGCAAACCTCCATAGGAGTTGTATGCAATTAAAGATGTTCCAGGGAACGTCTTGGCTGCTTTGATGTTACAAAGCTCAGACTAAATATGTCAGAATTGGCATTTCGCATCACCATCCCCAGATCCTTAATATTGCAGTTAGATGCGACTGGGAAGTTTGTCCCACACTACTGCTTATGTTTTGTGCTTCTTACTGCCCTTTTCAGTGTTCTAAAGCTAACGTGTATTTTTATTAGTGTGTGTATATAATTTCTGTTCCTTTTTCCTCTATAGTTGTAAAAGATTTTCAAGACTATATCGAGCCTGAAGAAGGTTGTCAAGGTTCCCCACAGAGGAGAGGCCCTCTGACCTCAGGCTCGGATGAAGAAAATGTTGCCCTGCCTTTGGGTGATAACGTGCTGACTCATAACCTGGGGATCCCGGTGTTGGTGGTGTGTACAAAGGTGCGTGCCAGGGAATTATAAGCTTGGCTGGGTTTGGCCAGTGAGCGATCACTGTCTGAAAGAAAGTTCGAGAAGCTTTGATGATGTTTCTTCCCAACGGAGAATTAGGCTTATTCAGTATTTATTAAGGTACATTGATTATGTCAGGGTAGAAAATGGGGTCATTTAATATTGCTGCTGGAAACATAGCCTCACCCAATTTGCTCATGGCCTGGGTTAATCTCCCTGTGAAGCACCATTGACTTTCAAACCCAGCAGTTTTCTTAAGGCTGTGTAAACTAGTTCATCTCACTCAGGGGTGGGGCTGCACATTCCCCACCCCTGACTATTCTGGTCCAAACTGATGGTGAAGAAGTAGAATGATGAGGTGGGAATAGAAATCAAACTCAGTCATAGAGAAATAAGATTGTATCTGTTGTGTAAGAAAAACATTTTGGTTTTCAAAAGTACTTTATGCTGCCCTCCTATAGGATGTGCCATTCTCATCCTATCCTTGAGAACAGAGTCCTGTGGAGTGGAGTGCACAGCTATGTACAGTGGGCCTGTCTCCTGATGTGACCTCGTTTGTTGTTTAGAACAGCCATGAAGTGGTCAGGCCTGTTATATCGCTACTTCACAGATAAAGAAACTGAGGCCCAAGATAAAAGAGAAAAATCTCCACTTCTTTTTTATTCTTTAATTAATGCTTGGACCCTTGACTATGGCTTTCTTCTTTGGAGCTATGATACTTTATTTCTTACGAAGGTGCTGTTCCCATCTTCAGCAGGCAGAGGGGCAAAAAGATGACTCTTTTTCTGTCTTCCCTGCAGTGTGATGCAGTGAGCGTCCTGGAAAAGGAGCATGATTACAGGGATGAGCATTTGGACTTCATCCAGTCGCACCTGCGGAGGTTCTGCCTCCAGTGTATCCTTGGGCATTGTGTAGGGCGTGGGGCTCACTCAGCCTTCCCTGCAAATAGGGCATCTTCAAAGAGATAAAGTACCTCCTGAACCCAGAATAGTCTTCTACCAGGCAGAAATTGTGTATATCTTTTTACTAGTTATAACTCATACCTACTTTTTTTTTTTATAGACAGAGGCTAGCTCTGTTGCCCTGGCTGGAGTTTCATGGCATCAGCCTAGCTCACAGCAACCTTAAACTCCTAGGCTTAAACAATCCTTCTGCCTCAGCCTCCCAACTGGCTGGGACTATAGGCATGCACCACCATGCCTGGCTAATTTTTTCTGTATATTTTTAGTTGTCCAGCTAATTTCTATTTTTAGTAGAGATGGGGTATTGCTCTTGCTCAGGCTGGTCTTGAACTCCTGACCTTAAGCCATCCTCCCGCCTCGGCCTCCCAGAGTGCTAGGATTACAGGCGTGAGCCACCATGCCCAGCCATGCCTACCTTTGATCACTTTCTATTTTTATTTATTTATTTTAGTTTTTGAAAGCCAGTCAAATTTATTAATAGCGGGGGCGGGGGGTTGTATACCGACTTCAGTAACACTAATGTTAATAAATTCTGATAACCCTGTATCATGGAACCAGCCAGATACTTCTTTTTTTTTTTCTTAAGAGATGGGGTCTTGCTCTGTCACTCAGGCTGGAGTACAGTGGGACGATCATAGCTCACTATAACCTCAAACTTCTGGACTCAGTCAATATTCCTGCCTTGGTGGGCCAGTCCACAAGAGGCTAGCAATCCTCCTCCTCCCAAAGTGCTGGGATTATAGGCATGAACCACCATACCCAACCCTGATTACTTTTTATTTTTAATTCTATACATTTTATAGGCTTTCATATTAAGAAGCTAATATATGATCATTTTGTTACCAAATTACTTTTATCATGCTGTCTTAGAAATATTTTAAACTTTACTTTTATGCAGAAGTTTAATTACTAAAGAGGATATTGTTTTATATGCTGTAGGTGTTTTTCATATGTTTATGCTTTGTGCTAGCCATGTGAAAGATGCTGTGTCAGCAGTCTTTGAGGTTTTTTTTGTTTGTTTTTGAGTCAGAGTCTCACTCTGTTGCCCAGGCTAGAGTGCCGTTGCGTCAACCTAGCTCACAGCAACCTCAAACTCCTGGGCTCAAGCAATCCTACTGCCTCAGCTTCCCGAGTAGCTGGGACTACAGGCATGCGCCACCATGCCCGGCTAATTTTTTCTATATATATTTTTAGTTAGCTAATTAATTTCTTTCTATTTTAGTAGAGATGGGGTCTCGCTGTTGCTCAGGCTGGTTTCAAACTCCTGACCTTGAGCAATCCTCTCACCTCAGCCTCCCAGAGTGCTAGGATTATAGGCATGAGCTGCCGCGCCCAGCCCAGTCTTTGAGTCTTGTTTCTGTAAACAGCCAGTAATAGTTGGTGCCCGGCTGGGCGCAGTGGCTCACGCCTGTAATCCTAGCACTCTGGGAGGCCGAGGCGGGCGGATTGCTCAAGGTCAGGAGTTCAAAACCAGCCTGAGCAAGAGCGAGACCCGTCTCTACTATAAATAGAAAGAAATTAATTGTGCAACTAATATATAGAGGAAAAAATTTGCCAGGCATGGTGGCGCATGCCTGTAGTCCCAGCTACTTGGGAGGCTGAGGCAGGAGGATTGCTTGAGCCTAGGAGTTTGAGGTTGCTGTGAGCTAGGCTGACGCCACGGCACTCACTCTAGCCTGGACAACAAAGTGAGACTCTGTCTCAAAAAAAAAAAAAAAAAAATAGTTGATGCCCTAGTCCCACACCCTAGTGTGGGGGCGAGGGATGGGTTCTTACTATTTCCTTTGGGCCCATTAGCTTCTTGGTACCCATTTCTCATAAAAGGTGTGTTTAATGATAAACTTGGTCATATTCGAGTATCTACCTGGGAAGGAGTCTGTATACCTTGATAGACTGAGGGTATTTTCCTGGACTAGGTAGGCTAAGCCATTAACTTGATTTCTTAGGAAGTAACCTGAGGGACCAAGACAACAGTTCACGTATTAACAAAAAGAACTATAGAACCCTCTAGCATCAGCATGTTTTGTCCTTTTGGCTTGGTTCATCTGCTACGATTAATATTACCTCTGTAATTTTAAAAATTGTAATAGTTTCTGTTGCTCATGTATTAATCAAAAACTGATCAACTCGTGAGTAGTACTTTGAGGATTGTGCTTGTATGTGTTTGATTTTATTTCTTCCTGCAGTGAATTGGTTTTCCTTAAGCAGGTTCATTAGATGGAGCTGCCTTGATTTACACATCAGTGAAGGAAGAGAAAAACCTCGACTTGTTGTTTAAGTATATTGTTCATAAAACATATGGTTTCCACTTTACCACACCCGCCTTAGTTGTGGAAAAGGATGCCGTTTTTATGTAAGTTCTTTAGAGGTGATTCTTTCAAACTCTACTCCTTACAGTACATTTGCTTTTTACATTTTACCCTTTTAAATATGAATCCTTTTGTCAGTGTCTTACACAGCTGGCTCTCTTGCTGCCTTTGGGTAAAGTGTTTGAACTGTACTCACCAGTGATAGCTACACCCAGCCTTCCTTCTCTGCTCCTTTCCAGATTATGAGGCATTCTTCCTGAAGGAAGTGGGTGGTGTGGTCAGGGCGTCTGCCTTTCTTCGTTTGGCATAAGTTGCCAAAACTTAAACCAGCCCTTTTGGACACTACTGTCGACTCTGGTAAAATGCTGGCTGAGGGGGAAGTATAGGGAATTGTACTTTGGGATCTTGAATGTCTTCTGTTAAAGCATCTGCTTTCTTGGCATCCCTGGTGGTGTGGGCTGTGGCTATACTGAGTGCTTATTGTGTTTCTGGCATTTCATTTTGAGAGCCACTGGGGTTGATTGTCCTTGACAAAGACTTGGACACCTGTTTTCCAGAGTTTGTGTCTTTCTCTCACTAAAGAATCATAAATGTTGCTGGATGCATAAATAGATGATGAAGCTGTGGTCTCTGATAAGACTTGTGTTAGCAGATCGATATTGAGGGCTTAGGTATCCTCTTGACTTAAAAAAGAATTATATGTGTTCATTCAGCAGACCTTACTCAGCACCGCCCAGATTGTGTCTCTGCTGGGACACAAATGAATGAGTGATATGTAGTCCTTGCACATGGCACTGTAAGGGACACACATACAGCTGAAGAGGGAAAGGGCAGCAATGGGGTAGTGGGGGAAGTGTGGCAGGGAGGAAGGACAGAGAGGGTGATGCTGGAAGATGAGTGATGCATCCCAGGCGGACTAGAAGTGGGGATGGGAGGATCAGTCCACAGGAGACTAGAAGTGTGAAAGCCAGGAGCTGTCAGAGAATTGAGTAAGTTGCCTCCTGCACATTCAAGGAGAGCCTTACCTGGGCTACTTATAGAAAGCATACCTATAGGCATGGCCTGATTTTAGAGAACTATCCAGAGCAGTCAGACAGGTACCAAAGACACAAGCTCAGTGAGTGGTGTGTTCTTGGAACCACTTAGTGCCCAAATCTCATGTGATCTGGAGGGGCAGGGAGATTGGTTGGATTGGGGGTGGTCTGGAATAGAGAACCATCTCACAGCTTCTGAAGGCTGTGTGGGTTATGGCAATATCTTGATCATGCTCTCTTTGCACCTTTGGTCCTATTGGTAGTTGCCTATCTGGAGACTGCTAAAGTCAACAAGGCCGTTTGGGTGAGTGTCCTGGCTAAGTGCCCTTTTGGTTGTAGAGCTGTGGAGCAGAAGTCAGGTGGAGCATGAGAGGCCTGTGAGAACAATCACTTGCCATCTTTCAGAGCTGCTTGAGTTCAAAAGTGTGTCATAGAGGACATTTTACAATTGCTACTGTAAGAGATTCAGGTGGGAACTCTAGGCTGCAGCTTAACTTTATGGAACCTGGGTACCATCTTGCCTTTTGTTATTGAGGTGAGCAGCACACATGTAGGAGCGTCAAGGACTCCTTGTGCCCCTTTGGTTTGGGGCCCAGGATAGATACAGGCCCTGGTTGCCCCTTGGCTCCAGGGCACATCTTCCCACGCCAGCAAAATTAATGAACCAATCCACAAAAGATAATCGTTGTTGGTAGAGTTCTCAGAGAAACAAACAACCCACAGGAGGGGAGCCTCCATGCCAAAGCCCAAGAGAAATAGCCCCATCCTGAGCTCTACCCTCTGTTGGAACAGGGCCCCATTGTGTCCTTGCTTTTCTAGGTGGAGTTGGGGAGAGCTTCCCATGGGCCAGCATGTGCAGTCAGATTTCATACTGGCTCCTTAAGCCTTGGGCCTATGAACTCAGGATGGAGGAGGACCCATGTGTTGCTAGGATGTGTCATCCCACAGTGAATTTCGGCTTATCTACCAAAAGCTGCAAGCCACCCTCAGCAGCTACAAACCAGATCTAGTGGGACAAGATCTTACCCAGGAGTCCTCTCTGACCCCGATTGTGCTCTGAGTGTGCTGTAAGGCAGTCCCAGGAAAAGCAAGTCAGTCCTCTTTGTCTTTAGACCTGCAGGCTGGGACAATGAAAAGAAAATAGCTATTTTACATGAAAATTTCACAACTGTGAAGCCAGAAGATGCATATGAAGACTTTATTGTGAAACCTCCTGTGAGAAAGGTACCCAAATTAGTCACTTTAAGAATTCAGGTTTTTTTATTTCTTCTTTAATGTCCAAAAAAAGGAAAGAAAAGAAAGAAAAAAATAGAAGGAAAAAGAGTTTAGGTGTTTTTTAATGGCAAAACAGGTCTTACACATTGTACCAATTTGGGGGAAAAAGTAACCCAAGGGCCTTTTTGTTCCTCTTTAAATGAGGTGTTTGGTGTTATGTGAATGGCTCAGGGTGGTGGGATGGTTGGCGTGCTCACGTGGAGTTGGGTGGTGTTTCCCATTAAGTCCTGCTAGTGCTGCCTCTGAGTTACTATTACTAGATCCCCTCACTTGAGTGATCTCCTGTAGACCCTGATCTCTGGAAGGTGTTTAGAACCTGGCAGACTTAAAAAATGCCACAGCTGGTTTTGGGAAAAGGTCTGTGCCAAACCAGAAAAATGTAACTCTACAGTCTCAGCAGGGATCTCTGAGATTCATGTTGAGGCCTGAGCCCAAAGTCCTTTCAACGCGAATTTTGATGGTAGTTGGGAGTGTTCTTGGCCTGTGGCCACAAACGTGTGTGTTGCTTCACAGCTGGTTCACGACAAAGAGTTGGCAGCGGAGGATGAGCAGGTGTTCCTAATGAAGCAACAGGTAAGAAAACCAGTGAGGGTAGAACAGAGGCCTTCTCGTGCATGAAATGCAGTTCCTAGGGCCGGGTTGGGAGTATCTGTATGTGGGGAATCACATAGAGCTGGCAAAAGTACAGGGGTTGAGATAGGTCGCCTTCTCATTCATTCCTGTTTCTAAGCTTAGTAGGGGTTGGACCATTTGCCTGCCTTGCAGAGTCTCCTACAGGGATAGACTTAGTATTTTTTAAGTGCTCTTTTACCGGAAATGCAGGTTTTAGCTTGCTTCCATTATTTCATATAGTCCTACACAGCCATGTGCAGTAGTGCCCATTTTGTAGGTGAGGAGAGTAACTTCCTCAGCTGACAGTTCAGAAGCAAACCCCATCTCACATTTCTTTTTCACTTGGACTGTTGTTAGACATGTCATGGGTCTGCCTAATGGTACAAGCAGGTCAGCAGGGGGTTTTGATGGTTCTTTTTCCAACTGTTCCTCCTTTCTGTGCTCTGCTTGCTTCCTTAGCTTCAAAACTGCTTACTTAGAGTATTTTTTCACCATATACCAAATTGCCTACTATATATTATTTGCATTTATAATATAAAACATAGAACTTGTTGTTGTTAATGGTGCCCTCTAGTGGAATACTTGGAGGAAGTTTTTCTGCAGACCTTCAGTGCACTCTTCAGGCCTTGGTTAATGGCCAGTTTGTCCCTCTCTTTGCAGTCACTCCTTGCCAAGCAGCCAGCCACGCCCACGAGAGCCTCCGTGAGTACCTTACACTAAAGGAGAGGGTCAAGGCCCAGTGTCGTGGGTGTCTTCAAACTTTATACCATTATTTGTGAGAGCTTATAATTGTGTGGGCTTTCATATTTTCAAAGGGAATTTGGCTTCTGTAAAGGCCCATGCCCAGGAACATACTAGAAACTTAGGAAATATCTGATGAAGAAATACAACTCTGGGAATTAGAGTGAGCTGTCATCGTTATCTTGATATCTCTTCTCTCAGAAGAAACAGATCTAGAAAGGGCCTGAGCTGAGAGCACACTTGTGGTCCTGCACTGTAGCCTGTGAAAAATATCCCTCAGAAGCATGTCTTCAGTTTTGGAATATGTACTTTTTATTATTTTTATGCCTGTGTGTGACCTGAGCTGGTTTTGGACTTAGGAATCCCCTGCAAGAGGACCCTCTGGCTCTCCAAGGACCCAGGGCCGGGGTGGGCCCGCTACTGTGCCTAGCGCCTCTCCAGGCACATCAGTAAAGAAGCCGGACCCAAACATCAAAAGTATGTATCCTGTCTCTCTGGAGCGTAGTTTAGTCCTAGGCCTGAGCCATGCAGGGCTGGGCGGTCAAGTCCGTAAGGTAGAGACCCTTGAAAGGTGCACTGTGCTCTTCCCCAGTAAGAGCTGCTTTCCACTTCCCCTCTTCTAAAGGCAGGAGATTCATGGTTGGCAGAGACCAGGGCCTGTTCCTTTGTTGGAATTAGTGGCCCATGTACCTGGCTTTTTGTGAGACATCAGTTTGGCCCTGCAGATTCCTTCAGAGAAGAATACAGAATAGAAAGTCACTTAAAAATGTGTATTTTGAATCTTTTATCTTGTTTCTCATCACTTTTCTTGTCAAGCTCAATTACTTATTAATTTAGCCACTGTCTCAGTGGCTTTAGTGATACCAAAGACATTGGCCACAACAAAACCGTCAAGAAAAAGTTTTATTTAGTTCTTACTTGTTGAGTGTCTTCTATTCAGGATGTGAGCTTTTCACAGCAGGTTTGGAGTGTTGAGGGCTCATACAACTTTGAAAAGCACTGCCTCATGGACAGGGAGATGATACGGATCTATTCTGTCCCCAAATAGGTGGGGAATGTAAACATATTTCCACTTGGTAATCATGCTAACACATAATTAACCTCTGCAGTAGCCATGTGTAAGGATGCATCGTAACTGAGTATTATCCTATGTCAGTATCCTAAGAAAATGATATATACAAATGGCTAATTCCAAGCTGAGAACAAGGGGGTATTTTTTGTTAATAATTAAGTCATCCAGTTTGTGTGATACTTTTTTTTTTTCCTTAATTTTTCCTTAGATAATGCTGCAAGCGAAGGGGTGTTGGCCAGCTTCTTCAACAGTCTCTTGAGTAAAAAGACAGGCTCTCCTGGAAGTCCTGGTGCTGGTGGGGTACAGAGCACAGCCAAGAAGTCAGGTACAGAAGGGCCCTCAGAGACACGTGACTCTTGTGGTTGGAAGGATGTGGAGACAGACAGAAATGTCCGCCTTCACCAGACCCACAGACCCTCGGTTTTCTGAATAGTCAAGCAATGGAGCAGACCTTCAGTTCATACTGAGCAGGTTTGCTTAGCACATTCAAAGTGGGATTTATGTACATTCAAGTTCTTGGGAACTGGCTATTGGGTGAGTTGAGGTATAGGCTAAATTATACACGTGGCCCTGGTGTAGAACCTCTCTCCATTGGAGTTCATGGTCCATGGAGAGTGTACCATTGACATTTTATTTAATTAATTTTCTGTGATGCTATAAGGATTTTTGTTTACTCTACTACCCCCAATCTTGTTGTGAGTTGGAGCCTATGACCCATCACTGTCTCCATGTCTCCTCCTCCATGACGTTTCCCCCCCTTGTCACACACGCACACACCCCCACACACATACCTATCTGTGGTGGCCACCCACCTGTCCTTCCATGTGGGCTGTTAGGGCTAGTCTGTGTATCTTGGAGGTCTCTGAAACAAAATAACCAAGTTCCATGAGAATTACTCATTGTCCCAGGAAGCTGGAGGACATTTTAAAAGGGTCTTTGCTTTCCATTTTCCATTGGCTATAAGGTATGCCAATATAGTGTTTTCCCTAATTGATGTTTCCAGAGCAATGGAGACCCTCAGGAGATGATTCCATTCTTGGGGCAACCTGAGCTTCCAGTGGCTCTGGAGTTCTTAAAGACTCAGAGTCTGGTCTGGTGGCCCAGTCTGTGGGCTGGTATTATTCCCTAATGGGAAATAAGGGTCCATTGTCAGGCTCTAGTTAGTGTTTGACAGCAGAAAAATATGAGTGCTGACTTTGTGCAGGATGGAATTATTTGGCTACATTCTTATATTCTTACTGAAACACGATGTTTCCAGGCTACCCATGTGAGTCAGTCTAGAGTGTTATATTAATAATTAGAAACAAATTCTAAACACTTTTCTAGGGCAAAGAAAATAGTTTGCTGCATTGTTCAAGCTCAGGTACACCTCTAGGAAGATGGTGGTAAGAGTACACAGGGGTTGAGGGTTGGGTGGTGAGAAGGTTTTCAGAAAGATCCTTGTGTTTGGTGCAAAGGCACACACTGTCAGGCAGTAGTCGCGTAGTTGGGGAAACACTGACCTGTAACCTTTGGAATTAAGAAGGGCTGAATTAGGGTCTGTCTTCTTATTGCAATGAATTAGGGTCTGTTTCCTTATAGACCTTTCTCCTTCCTATTGCGGGTCCTATCATCAGATGATTAGAGAAGTATATATAATTTTATATTCTCCCTTTAAAAAATTGTTTTCTGAGCTGGGAATGGTGGCTCAGGCCTGTAGTCTCAGCACTTTGGGAAGCTAAGGTGGGAGGATCACTTGAGGCCAGGAGTTCAAGACCAGCCTGGGCAACATAACGAGACCCAATCTTTAAAAATAAAAAAAGGAAAAAAAAATTATTTTCTGTTCTCACATCACTGCTTTGCTTTTTGTTTTTGTTTTTTTAGGACAAAAGACTGTGTTGTCAAATGTTCAGGAAGAACTGGATAGAATGACTCGAAAACCAGACTCCATGGTAACAAACTCTTCAACAGAAAATGAAGCCTGACCCTCCTTAAAACGTGCATATGTCCAATGACCAAATAACTATGTATATTGATCTGCTAAGACCAGGATTTTTCTGATATGGCACATGCTATCAGTTTTTGGGGGCAGGGGAGATGAACTTAAAACAAAAAACTTCATTGGCTTGTCCAAGTGTGAAATGCACATTTAGGAAGGTTACATGTCAGACCCCTTTGTTAAGGATAACCCTTGGACTCTTGGGCATATGGCTCTCTCGAGGGAGGCAAGCACAGCTGGGCTTCTTGTGCAGGGGAAGGTAGAGCGAGAGAAAGAGGGCCCACTTTCTATCAGGGTGGAGCAAATGAGACCAGGAAATCATTGATCAGATGATGGTTAGTCTGACCAGTTTCGTGTTAGCAAATTCACTTGTTCTTGGGAAGCAGATTAAGTAGCAGAAAGTCCAGGAAAGAGAAAGACTGAACAGAGGAATGAGAGAAGTGATGGTGGGGAAGCTGAACGTTGAGGGAGGTGGAGGAAAGAGGAGATGAGCAGTGTTAGTAAATACTGTGTGTTCAGTAGAAGTTGAAGAATCATTGTGTAAGACTTAAAATTAGAAGCATTTCCAAACTAAACACGAAACCAAATGGGAATTAGACTTGTTCAGAATGCATCTTTAACTTATATGAAAGATGTGTTGATTGTGGGGGTTCCTGAGTCAGGTGGAGCTGACCCAGGGGCAGGAACAATGGCAGCTGCCCAGGACCCACATGCTTGGCCCAGGCTCTGTCCTCCATGGGAGGTGCTGGGCTCCGTGTACGGGGCAGACAGTCACTGTGGGGTAGGTTCAAAGTCAGCAGTTACAAAATTAGTTTACTTTGAATTTTGTGTTTTTTTTTAAATAGCTCCTGCTTTGCATTGTTTTTTAAATTAAATTTTTTTTTTCTTTTTACTACCACAGACTGGCCTACTATAGAAAATGGGTAATTGACCTCTCATTTTGCCATAATGCAATGTGGTACAGAAAGCTTGGGGGAGGTTTTTAATGTAATCGCACTCTGGTTAATTGGCTTGCACCAGTCCCTGCCTTATAGTCCGTGGAAATCTTCACGGAGTTCCAATAATGCAGAAGGGTCTTGTCCTAGCTCCCTGGTCGGATCGTTGCTATCAGATGGACAAATAAGTGTGAATGTTTTATACTGAAAATGGAAATGACACATTTCTCTTAAGTGTTTTTCATAAAATGTAGCGGTCTTTTTTTTTCCTTATGGAAATAAGAATTTCAGGTGTCTCCCCATGTAGGGCATATTCATGCACATTGTCATGTCACACCACCATCCTGGAAATGACTTCTGTGGATTTGAAATGGCACTTTTAATTTTATATATGACACAGAGCATTTAAATGCAAACACTACCATGAAGTTAATGTATAAAATTTTGTTGTCAAACCAAGGGAAAAAAACCACAGTTCACTATGTGGAGTTTACTTTTTTATATGAATGTTCGTTTTACTGTGTCTGAGCATAACTTCCCTAATGTCATTACTTTTACATACCAGATTTGACTGACCACTAACGTAGTACTGGGCATAACTTAAATATCCTTTGTTGTATAACAAGACTCTTACGACTGTCTTGAATTGCTTTAGTAAAGGTCTGAACACTGTTAAGGAGAAAGCTAAGTATTTACTTGCCTTTCTGACAAACAAAAACCATGTTTCTTGTGCCAGTTTTGTTGAAATACACTATTTTTTCCTTTTTTAATTCAGTTTTTGTTTTAAACAAATGTATTGTGGCTTCCAATTACCAGGTTGTCTAGGTAATGACAGTAAACTGACCGTGGAATGAGAGTTGTGGTGTAGTGACCAATAGATGTCATACAGTTTGTGGCCACACTAAAGGTCGGGTCACTTAATCCCTCTCTAGCAGCTGGGGCAAAATGAGTAACCTCAGAAACAAGAAGAAATTCTTGGAAAGGCACATGCCTAAGAGGGATACAGTGTGATTTTAAATTCTAATGCAAAATTTTTATTTTTGTTTATTTTTATCATTCGAACTGATAAGCACTTTTTGTGTCAGTATAAAATGTAGTAAAACTGATGAAATGCTAAGACACCTGTCTTGTGAAGGAAGATTTCTTGGAGACCACTTTTATTTTCTCATGACAAGTGGATGCTCCTAGTATCAGAAGAAACTGATACATAGTATCATGTACTCAGTGGTTGCCAAAGTCTACCAGCTTTGGGGAGCTACAGGGTTCTTTTTGGGGGGTGGGAGGAGGGGAAATGATTTGTGTTATTTTGGGGCTTTCAAGCATTGGAACCAAAGGCCAAATAATGAAGAGCCTTTACTTTTTAAAGTAAAATTCATTTTATTTCCAGAACACACTTATATGGTAGACTGTTAAAGACAATTTTATTACTATTTATACACATCATAGTGGTTACATCTGCTGTTTGTCTTTAAAATAAAAAAAAATCAAAGAAAAATAAGCCCAACCTTGAAGATGTGGCCCAGATAAAGGCCATGAATTGGTCTTTCCTAAAATTGCAACAGGTATGCTGCTAGAGTATTTTATTTTATTTGCACTTTTTTTTTGATTGGCATTTTAAAATCAGTATTTAAACGGAAGACATTGTTGTGTTTTATTAATTTAACTAAGTTGAAAGTGACTGCTCTGTACATCATGACCTTAACAATGTTGATGCTGTAAGTGAAAGTTCACTGTCGTCTATATACTAAGTTTATTGGTGTTTTTAACTTGAAATTAGGACTGCAGATTATCCCCCACCAGCCTTAGTCCAGGGGTGTGGCTCTATCCGGGTGCAGTATGCAGTCATGTGGAACCTTGCTTTCTAGTGCTGGAAAAAAAGAAGATGTCTCTAATTACTGGCTTCAATAAACATGAATCCAGACTGCTTACAATTTTTGGTGACTTTCTTTGTGATAAATCATCCCACTGGAGAAACACTGAACTGTCAGCTATTCATATGGGGTATCTGATCATGTAGCTAAAAATATTTTCCTCTCTTACTTGAACTTATCAGAGATTCTGGAAAGAATAGCATTGTAAAAGCCGCATTTCAAAGGCTGTGGAGTTCTAAGCTATGTGTGCAGTGGGCTTTGTAAGTTATCTGGTGTATTTTCTTGCGTCTTGAATCAGTTCTTCATTGTCTGAACTGGGCTGAGTGCTTTTCACTTATTTAAATGGAACACAGTAAAATATGTTCAAGAAATTGAATTCTTTATATTACAGTATATGAATTATATTTCTGATTATTACTTTCACTTTAGCGCTCATTCTGTCTAGCCTGGGCAACAAAGAGAGACTCTGCCTCAAAAAAAAATATTTTTTTATTTTCTACAGTGTATGCTTCATTGTGAAAAATTATTTTTTTGTTCTTTCAAGCTGATTTATCATATACATTTTCCCTAAACTATTTATTTTAAAAAATTGTAAACCTACAGAAAAGTTGAAAGTAAATGAACTCCATTTTTTTTTTACATATATTCATCAATTTTTAACTTTGTCATATATGCTCTCCTCTATTGTCATATTTGTGTGCACGGGCACACACACACACTCACACTTTTTCCCTTGAATCGTTTAAAATAAGTTTTAAACACCACATGTTTCATCCCTAAATAAATCAGATAAGTCCAGGCCAGTTGTCTTACAGAAAGTCCCATATCCTAGATTTGTCTTACTGTTTTCCTCATGATTTGATTCTGGTTCAATTTTTGCAAGAGTGCTTCATTCTCAATAAATGAGGTTGTATATGTTCCAGTGTGTCACATCAGGTTGTCCTTGTATTAGTGATGCTGGGTTTGATTCTTTGGTTAAGGTTGTGTCCCTCAGATCTCTCAAGTAATCTGTAGGGTGACACTGTTGAATATATTGGTCTTCAGTCACCTTTTACTTATAGCACCCACTGTTGCCTAAATCAGTTATCACATTAAGGGTAATTTTCTTACCCCATCATTTCTCCTGTGTACTAGCTGGCATTCATGTGGACAGAAGAGTTCTCGTCCCTCTGCCCTTTTGGGGTTGTTATCCCTGTAGACTTATAGTCTTATTTTTTTAATTAAAAGTGTTACACTCTATAAACTATCATTCTTGATGCTCAAATTGCCCCAAGTTTGAATAGAGGGATCCCCTTCAACCATCTCCTTTTTCTCTTTTTATTGAGCTATAATTAACATAAAATTCATCATTTTAAAATGTACAATTCAGGGGGTTTTAATATATTCAGTATTTTTTTTTGTTTTTGGAGACAGAGTCTCACTCTGCTGCCTGGGCTAGAGTGCCGTGGCATCAGCCTAGCTCACAGCAACCTCAAACTCCTGGGCTCAAGCAGTCCTTTAGCCTCCCAGAGTGCTGGGATTACAAGCATGTGCCCGGCCATATTGCTGATTTTTAAATTAGGTTACTTGCCTTTTTGTTGAGTTGTAAGAGTTATTTATATGTTCTGAATACTAGACTCTTATCAGATTTAGCTGTGTCCTTTTGACATGCCCCCATTGGTCTTTGGGCATTTTCTTTTTTCTTTTCTTTTTCTTTTTTTTTTTGAGACAGAGTCTCACTTTATTGCCCAGGCTAGAGTGAGTGCCGTGGCGTCAGCCTAGCTCACAGCAACCTCAAACTCCTGGGCTCAAGCAATCCTGCTGCCTCAGCCTCCCAAGTAGCTGGGACTACAGGCATGTGCCACCATGCCCGGCTAATTTTTTCTATATATATTAGTTGGCCAATTAATTTCTTTCTATTTATAGTAGAGATGGGGTCTCGCTCTTGCTCAGGCTGGTCTCGAACTCCTGAGCTCAAACGATCCGCCCACCTCGGCCTCCCAGAGAGCTAGGATTACAGGCGTGAGCCACCGCGCCCGGCCTTTTT
>VSMD01060363.1:0-40334 GCA_008750895.1 Mirza zaza | reverse complement strand
TCCTGGTTGAGCCTAGGGAGGCTGTGTGTTTCTAGAAATTTGTCCATTTCCTCCACATTTTCCAGTTTGTGTGCATAAAGATTTTTGTAGTATTCATAAATTATATCTTGTATCTCTTTGGGATCAGTTGTGATATCTCCTTTTTTGTTCCTGATGGAGCTTATTAGAGATTTCTCTTTTCTGCTTTTGGTTAGCTTAGCCAATGGCGTGTCAATTTTGTTTATTTTTTCAAAGAACCAACTTTTTGTTTTATTAATCTCCTGAATAGCTTCCCTGTTTTCAATTTCGTTTAGTTCTGATTTGATCTTGTTGATTTCACTTCTTCTGCTGGGTTTGGGGCTGGTCTGTTCTTTTTCCAGCTCTTTGAGTCGTTTCATTAGATTGTCTATTTGTGATCTTTTTGACTTTTGGTTATAGGCATTTATGGAGATAAACTTTCCTCTCAGAACTGCTTTAGCTGTGTCCCAGAGGATTTGATAATTTGTCTCTCCATTGTCATTTTTTTCATAGAATTTTTTTATTTCCATCTTGATTTCTTCATTTATAAAGTAATCATTTAGTAGGAGGTTGTTTAATTTCCATGTTTTTGTGTAGAAATGTGAGTTTCTGTTAGGGTTGATTTCTACTTTTATTCCACTGTGATCTGAGAAGATACTTGGTATGATTTCTATTTTTTAAAATTTCTTGAGGTTTACTTTGTGCCCTAGGATATGGTCAATCTTAGAGAATGTCCCGTGAGCTGATGAGAAGAATGTATATTGAGTGGATTTTGGGTAGAATGTCCTGTAAATGTCAGAGAGACCCAATTGTTCTAGAGTTTTGTTTAAGTCCATTATTTCTTTATTAATTTTCTGTTTGGAGGATCTGTCTTGTGCCATCAGTGGGCACAAGAAATCTCCGGTGATTATGGGGTTGCTATTAATCAATTTGCTTAGATCCAGGTAGGTTTGCTTTATGAATCTGGGTACACCTAAGTTGGGTGCATATGTATTTAAAATTGTTATGTCTTCTTGTTGAACTGTGCCCTTAACCATTATATAATGACCCTCTTTGTCTTTCACTACTTTTGTTGGTTTAAAAACTAAATCGTCTGAAATTAGAACTGCCACGCCAGCCTTCTTTTGGCTCCCACTTGCTTGGAATACTGATCTCCACCCTTTTACTTTTAGTCTATATGCGTCCTTGCAGGTTAGATGTGTTTCCTGAAGACAGCATATACTTGGCCTGTATTTTCTTATCCATTCAGCCAGCCTATATCTTGAGTGGAGAGTTTAAGCCATTCACATTTATTGAGAGAACTGATAGGTAAGGTAGATTACTGTTCATTCTGTTGGGTTGGATGTTGTTGCTTTGATTTCTCTCGAGCCATTGTTATATCTGGCCTTTAATATTTGGGTTTTGGTTGTTTATATATTCGCAAGTTTTTATTATGGTGTTCCGTGGTAACACTATTTTGAGTACTTCTTGTAGGGCTGGTCTTGTCTTGGTGAATTCTCTGAGACTTTGCTTATCTGAGAATGTCTTAATTTCTCCTTCATATATGAAGCTTAGTTCTGCAGGGAAGAAGATTCTCGGTGGGCATTGTTTTGTTTAAGTAGAGTAAGAATGGGGCCTCAGTCTCTCCTTGCTTGTAAAGTCTCATTAGAGAAGTCTGGTGTTATTCGAATTGGCTTTCCCTTGTATGTTACTTGCTTCTTTTGTCTTACAGCTCTTAGAAGGGCCTCTTTAGTTGTTATTTTGGTCAGTCTGATGACTGCATGTTGTGACATCTTCCTGTTTGCATTGAATCTCCCAGGGGTCCTCTGAGCTTCTTGAACTTGTATATCAAGATTTTTAGCAAGGCCTGGGAAATTTTCCTCTATTATATCTTCAAATAGCCTGTCCAACCATTGAGTGTTCTTCCCCTTCTGGTAACCCTATGACTCTCACATTAGGTTTCTTCACAAAATCTCACATCTCTTGTAGGCTTTGCTCTTTTCTCTTGTTTCTCTGCTCTATCTGTGTGACTGTTTTATTTAATTGGAGGGTATTATCTTCAATCTCTGAGATTCTTTCTTCTGTTTGATCTACCCTATTCTTGAGACTTTCCACTGTATTTTGTAGTTCCCTGAATTGATTCTTCATTTCCAGGAGTTCGGTTAAACTTTTCTTCATTGTGTCTATTTCTTTAGTGAACTTTTGTTCCAGGTCCTGGAGGCTTTTTGTGGTTTCTTTGTATTGGTTATTGAGTTGTTCTTGCAGGTCGTTGAAGTTTCTTATGATCCACATTCGAAATTCCTCTTCTGTCATTTTGGTTGCCTGATTTTGGTTGGTGTCTGTTTCTAAGGGACTGGTGCTCCTCTTTGGGGGTGTGTTTTCCATTTGGTTCTTCATATTTCCGGAGTTCCTTTGCTGATTTCTTCCCATGTCGATCAGTTGTTGTTTCTTTCCTTTAGGTTTTTGTTTGGGTATTCACACACCTTGTTTAGTTTCTGAGCTGGTAGGTGGTGTCCTTGCCGCTGGTCTCTGGGCTGCTCTGGTGGTCTCAGTTTCCAATTCTCCTCCACAACCTCCTCCTGTGGAGTCTCCTGTGGTCTCAGGTACCCCTCCTTCCAACCCTCGTCAGCTGTATGCTCATCTTCTTGCTTCTTTCTTCTAATTTCTGCTAGAATCTGTCTTTTCTGCAGAGACACTCTGTCTGGTGGTGTTTCTCATCCGCCATCTTGATTCTCTTTCTCACTATAACACTTTAAATCCAGCTACCTACCTCCACCTGATGATGGAGACCCCCACTCCATTCCACATGATTGCCTTACAGCTGTTGATGTGATTTCAAAACCATGAGAGGGTCTCTGGGACATTCCTTTAGACAATGTGGACTTACTCCTCTTTTGTGGCAGCTCTTGTAAATGAGATTGCAAAGGAAGTATAGTATCTGGCTATGGTATAATCTCACCACACAAAACCCTTGAGGCATATTCTCTGCCTACCATAAAGTCAGCACAAGCTACTGAACTTATAGCCCTCACTAGAACTTGCACATTGGCAAAAGGAAAGGCTGTCACTATTTACACTATTTATAGATTCCAAATATGCCTTTATAGTCTGCCATGCAGTTGGAGCAGTTTGGAAATCTCATAGTTTCTTAACTTCTTCTGACACTCCTATTGCCAATGGGCCTCTAATTGCTGCCCTATTATAAGTTATTCACCTTCCTTGTAAGATTGCTATTGTTTGCCTTCCAAACTAAGTGTTGAGTTTTGGCTCTGGAAACTTCACCCTTACTCATGTATGGTCTCTGTGGTTGCAGAAGGGGTTTGAGGAATCTGGGAGGGGTAGAAAAGATAGACTTAAGGCGTGAGAGCATGAGGAGAAAGCACACTGGTGCATCTCTGGCATCTCCATATGGTAACAACTCAACATGACCATATTGCACCAGCCTCAGGATATAAATGGAGTCACAAAGTCACAGTGACGGCAGCAAGCCAGAATTCCTGTTTTTGCCTCCAGTTGCCTATGTAGGACTTTCCATATCCTTTCAAAGAGACCCTCTCCCCTAGTATTCCTGGGTTTCCCTCAAATGGGGCCCCAATGACCACACATCTCAACATGACAGCCATAGTTACCCAAACCTAGTCTTCTGGGGCTGGGGCTTCCTCCTTGGTTGTGTTAGCTGCTTCTCATGCCACCTGATGCCTCTCATGACAATGGAGGATGTTGGAGATGGAGAAAGCAAGGGAGCTTTCTTCTGACACTCCCCAAACCAATAAGCTGCCTTTTCTACCACTTCTAGCTGCCCCTCCATTTTCTCCTGTAACTGGGTAACTTAACTGGGCAGATTCCTCTGATAGAGTTTAGGAGACTGTTATTTACATTTATATGCATGTGAGCTCTTGCTTTAGGGAGAAGGGGGAGATTTTAAGCAACTGTTATTCAGTTACTGTTTGAGTGCTAATGGGTAGCAGTTGCTATGGGATAAAGATACAAGGGGATATTTCTGGCACTTAAGGGGCTAGTTCAGACTGTCTAGTTTAGGTAGGATAAACATAGCAAAAGTTCAAAGAATTTTGCAAAAATTTAGAAATTGAACAAATTGTTGTAGGATATAAACCTAGCCCAAGGCATTTGTTGTGAGGCTTTTGCTGGTGATTAGAGATCACATTCCTAAGTCATTAGAGAAGTAACTCAGAAATTGAAGGATGTTTTTCTCTTCAGAGAGAGTTCTACTAGAGTTTATGTACTCAGTGTGAAGATGTTTTTGTGCTTATGTACGAAATGTCTAGGAGCTCATGCTGAACTATTCCTGTCTTTCTGGCAGGCTTTTTTTTTTTCTTTTGCCTGGCAAACATATTGATGTGGAAAAACAATTCAAGAGCTCTTGTTGTTCCAACGTGAATGTGTGCCAGGTGCCCTGTCTGATCTTGTAAGTCCTTTACTCCTGTCTTCAAAAATACAAATTTGAAGGTTTTTTTCTTTAGCTAATTAGTCATTGCTTTGCCCTCTTTCAAGAGAACAATAGTTTTACAGTTATAAAGATTAGGTGTGGTGTTGTGGGGAGATAAAGATATTGAAGTGTAAGTGGCTTCTAGAGTACAGGGTGATTAAGAAGTGTAGCTTTTGAAGTAAGTACATAACCAGAAACCAGATCTGTCCTGAAGGAAAGTGTTTCTGTCAGGTTTCAGTGTGAAAATGTCAGTTCTTAACATGCTCATGGACAAAGAATGACCAGACATGCCAAAGTAAGGCGAGCATGAAAATGAAGTTTATTGAGGAGGGAAAGATAGGATTATAGAGCAAGAGCAAGATATAGGTTTATAGAGCATGATACATACGCCATAGAGGATTACTGGACCCATTATTGCAGCAGAGAGAGCAAACGAAAGGATGCAAAAAAGGGACTTGGTTATGGTCTGTCTAGTTTTATAGTGCCTGGACTGGGACCTCCCTAGTGGCTCAGATGTCACCATGGAACCAATTTTGTTGGACAGTTGGGAGTTGCATCGCCTGAGTCTTACTATGCATGCAGGTTGCTCTAGATCAGTTTCCGGACTCTGTAGTACCTGTGCTGCTTGGCTTGTGGGCTAGTCCTCTGCATTCTTTTGCAGCTGGCGTGCTGTGTTCTGATTAGCTGATTTGTAGGGTGTTCCCTCCCACCCCAGGTATGGTAGTTGCTCGAGAGAGGATTAAGGTGGAACAGGACCAAGATGGGGGCCTGGGGCCCACTCTCATTCTTCTCCCCAGGTGGGGCAATTGTGCCAAGGCAACAGCACCCACTTTTGTTCCTAGGAGTCCCAGAATCCTCCATTATCTACCTAACATTTCTTCACTTTCAGAATTATTGGATAGGATTCTTCGGGTTATAAGAGTGTGTGTCTTTGATGAGAGGATAAATCACCATTGTTTTTTTTAAAGCTTTCCTATACCACATCTTTGATGCTCTAAGGAATAAGTTACATCCCCCTTTGTTTTATGACGAAATACAGTTGACCCTTGAACAACATGGGTTTGAACTGTGAAGGTCCACTTATATGTGAGTTTTCTCCCACCTCTGCCGCTCCTGAGACATAGTAAGACCAATGCCTTCTTTTCCTCCTCCTCCTCAGCCTACTCAGTATGAAGATGGTGAGATTGAAAACCTTTATAATGATGCACTTCCACTTAGTAAATATATTTTCTTTTCCTTATGGTTTTGTTAATGTCATTTCTTTTCTCTAGCTTACTTTATTGTAAAAATACAGTGTATAATACATATAACATACAAAGTATGTGTAAATCAACTGTTTATGTTATCATAAGGCTTCCAGTCAATAGTAGGCTATTAGTAATTAAATTTTTGAAGTCAAAAGTTAGACACGAATTTTCGAGTGCACAGGGGGTTGGTGCCCTGAACCCCTGTGTTGATCAAGGGTCATTTGCACTATAGAATGCCAAAACTAAAAGAAATAAAAATAAAAAAGATTTAAGACTTTGGCCTCACTTTAGGTGAATTGAATCAGAATCTCTAAGGTGGGTTTTCTACTTCCCATATCAGTATGTTCTAAAAGTCTGCCAGGTGATTTTAATGTGCAGCTAAGGTAATCACTGCCTTACCCTAATTACACCATGAGGTGAAACTGTGTTTACTTGATTATCTTGGATGTAATTAGCATATCACATTGGCAGCTCTTTATCAGAGCATCTCATGGTTGTGTAACCTAAACACTAATCCCACATCATGGGTGGGTGGTATAGTAAAGTCAAGTAGCAAAACATCTGGCCAGGTTCACATGCAGAATTCTGATGAAACTCCAAATCTGAGAAGATCCTTATCACGTGAATCTTCATTTTCTAAGATTTTCAAAAAATAAGTAATGATTTTATACATTTTATGATCATTTTGTTTTTCTCCTTTGAGTGATGAATTATATTAATAACACCCTAATATGATACTCTTCTTGCATTTTTGGGATAAAACCAACTATGTCATCAGGTATCATTCCTCTAACATGGGGCTAGATTTGATTTTTCAGAAATAGTTTACATTATAATGGGATCCTTTTTTATTTTAAAGTTATTTGACATAAAACACCAATATCTGGTATTGGCAATTTCTATAAAAAATGAGTTTCAAGGCTAAAGGAGTAAGTAGGTAGTTAGGAAGCAGAGGTGGCTGGTTTTAAAAAATAATGAAGAATAAAAATAAATTGCTCATTATTCCTTCTCAAGGGTTTTAAGTTTAACTTGTGTGTTGAAGGAGCAAAAACATTTAAGGTGGAAACAAAATTTCTTTTATTCATGTACCATCTTTCATTCAAATCCATTCTATGAGGATAGTTTTTTCTTTGACTTTGGCTAAAATCTCATGCTCAGATATTGTCTTGTACTCCTAGTTAAGGAGTCTTGTTTCAGTGAATAAAATATCAAGAATCATGAAATAGTCAAAACTAAGTTAAAACTTCTCCTCTACCTCAGCTCCAGCCTTCTGTCAAAGGGGTGGGATCTGGTTAGGTTACCCCGCCCTTTTCCATGCCATCTTCTTTTCTTTTCCCTCCTCCTCACTTTCTATCCTAGACTTTTGATCACTACAGGTTTGAAATATGGGGAAAGGAGAAAAAGGACAAGGAACAGAGAGGATTTTTTTTTTAAATTTAAAATTTCAGGATATTATGAAGGTACAAACATTTTGGTTACATGCCTTTGCCTTACCCAAGCCAGGGCTACAAGCATGCCCTTCCCCCATACAGTGTGCTCCGCATCCATTAGTTGTGAGTTTACCCACTCCCACCATCCCCCTTCTACTGGATTGGCACCTAATGAATATTACTTCCATGTGAGCACCTTAGGGTTGATCAGTTACTACCAGTTTGATGGTGAGCACATGTGGTGCTTGTGTTTCCATTCTTGTGATACCTCACTTCGAAGGATGGGCTCAAGCTCAATCAAGGATAATATAAGAGGTGCTAGATCACCATTGTTTTTGTGGCTAAGCAGCACTCCATGGTATACATATACCACATTTTATTAATCCACTCATGTATTGATGGGCACTTGGGTAATTTCCACCATTTTCACAATTGTGAATTGTGCTGCTATAAACATTCTAGTGCAGAAGTCTTTTTTATAGAATGTCTTTTTTTCCTTTGGGTAGATGCCCAGCAGTGGGATTGCTGGATGAAATGGTAGTTCTACTTGTCGCTCTTTGAGGTATCTCCATATTGCGTTACATAGAGGTTGTACTAGTTTGCAGCCCCACCAGCAGTGTATGAGTGTTCCTATCTCTCTGCATCCACACCAACATTTGTTATTTTGGGACATTTTGATAAAAGCCATTCTCACCGGAGTTAAGTGATATCTCATTGTGGTTTTGATTTGCATTTCCCTGATGATTAGAGATGTTGAGCACTTTTCATATGTTTGTTGGCTATTAGTCTATCTTTTTTTGAAAAGTTTCTGTACATGTCCTTTGCCTACTTTTTAATGGGGTTGTTTGAATTTTTCTTGCTGATTTTCCTGAGTTCTATATAGATTCTAGTTATCAGCCCTTTATCGGATGTATAACATGCAAATATTTTCTGTAGGTTGTCTCGCAATAGTTTCTTTGGCTGTGCAGAAGCTTTTTAATTAGATCATGTCCCATTTATGTATTTTTGTTGATGCTGTGATTGCTTTTGGTGTTGTCTTCATAAATTCTTTGCCTAGGCCAATGTCTATAAGAGTTTTTCCAATATTTTCTTCTAGAATTCTTATGGTTTAATGCCTTAGATTTAAGTCTGGTATCCATTGTGAGTTGAATTTTTTTATGAGAGGTACGGATCTGTTTCAGTCTTTTATGTGAGGCTATCCAATTTTCCCAGGACCATTTATTGAATAGGGATTCTTTTTCCTAGTGTATATGTTTGTCTGCTTTGTCAAAGATTAGATGGCTATGTGAGGATGGTTTTATATCTGAGTTCTCAGTTCTGTTTCATTGGTTTGTGTTGTCTGTTCTTATGCCAGTAACATGCTGTTTTGGTTACTATAGCCTTGTAGTATAGCTGGAAGTCTGGTAGATTGATGCCTCCCAATTTGTTCTTTTTGCTTAAGGTTGCTTTTGCTATATGAGCTCTTCTCTGGTTCCTTATAACACATAGAATTATTTTTTCTAAATCTGCAAAAAACGATGGGGATAGAAGAGGTCAAACTATTGCTTTTTGCTGCTGATATGATCCTGTATCTAGAAAACCCCAAAGATTCTGCCATGAGACTACTGGAATTGATAAACAAATTCAGCAAAGTTTCAGGTTACAAAATCAATGTACAGAAATCAGTAGCATTCCTATACACCAACAACAGTCAAACTGAGAACCAAATCAAAGACTCAATAGCCTTCACAATAGCAACAAAGAAAATAAAATACCTAGGAATATGTTTAAGGAGGTGAAAGACCTCTAGAGGGAGAAATACAAACCACTGAGGAAGGATATAACAGAGGATACAAACAGATGGAAAACCATGCCATGCTCATGGATTGGCAGAATCAACATTGTTAAAATGTCTATACTACTCAAAGTAAGCTATAGATTTAAGGCAATACCTTTTAAAATATCAGCATCATTTTTTTTTGGACTAGGCTTTAGCACAAAGGGAATGTTGTACCTGGTTTGATCTTCTATCCAACCACTAAAATTTTCTCCATATCAGCAATGATGCTGTTTCATTTTCTTGTCATTCATGTGTTCACTGGAATAGTACTTTTAATTTTCTTCAAGAACTTTTCCTTTGAATTCACAACTTGGCTGTTTGGTACAAGAGGCCTAGCTTTTGGGCTATCTCAGCTTTTGACATGCCTTCTTTAACAAACATAATCATTTCTAGCTTTTGATTTAAAGTGAGAGATGTGTGACTCTTTCATTTTAACGCTTTGAGGCCATTGCAGAGTTATTCATTCACTTAATTCCAATATTGTTTGTACCTCAGGGAATAGGGAGGCCTGAGGGGGGAGAGAGAGAAGGGGGAACAGCTATTGGCAGAGCAGTCAGAACACACACAACATTTATCCATCAAGGGCACTGTCTTATATGGCATAGTTTGTGGTGCCCCAAAACAATTCTAATAGTAATATCAAAGATCATGATGATGTATCACAACAGATATAATAACATGATAAAGTTTGAAATATTGGGAGAGTCACCAAAACTCTCCCAGTGTGACACAGAGATGTGAAGTGAGCACGTGAAGTTGGAAACATTTTGCTGATAGACTTGCTTGACACAGGGTTGCCACGTATCTTTAATTTGTGAAAAACACAGTATCTGTGACACGTAATGAAGCAAAGCACAATAAAATGAGGCATGTTCCCGTATCCTGACAGGATCTGGATTGGGAGTTAATACATGTTTAACTTTTTGAGGAAATGCCAAACTACTTTCCAAAGCTGCTATGCCATTTTACATTCTCACCAACAAATACACAAGAGTTTTAGTTCCTCTACATTTTTGCCAACACTTATTTTCTGTTTGGGGGGACTTTTTGTTTGGTAATAGCCATCTTAATGGGCGTGAAATGGCATTTTATAGTGGTTTTCATTTGCATTTGCCTAATGATTAGTATGTCGAGCATCTTTTTATGTGCTCATTGGCCATTAGTTTCTTTGGAGAAATGTCTATTCCATTCCTTTGCTCATTGTTAAATTGGGTAGTTTTTGCTGTTGAGTGTCATTTTATTTCAGTGCTTTAAATCATTTTTTAAAAAAGTAATACAATTGAACACAAAGTATCTTTGTAGATAAAGCTTCCAGTTTCCACATAGTATTGATTTTTCTGGAATTTTCTTGCTATGCCTAAATTGCATTTTTTCTCTCTTAGGATTTTGTCACAGGACTTTTATGGTTCTTAAGATATTGGGATTTTCTTCTTTGCATCTGTGTTATGAAATACTGATGACTGTAGTTTCTGGAATGTATTCTAATTTATTTGCTAGTTGGGCAACCCACTTTGGTTAGCTTGGCTAGTCCAAACTATATTTTAAAAAATTAACATTTTAGTGGATAAAATTCATTTCTCTTACCTAATTTTTCAAATTCTTTAAATAGTAACATCCTACAAGTTCTTACAATGCAGCAAAACTGTTTTTTTTTACCAAATTGGATGTAAGAAGAGTAATAAAATATTATGACCCTCAACTGAGAAATATTTCATAATTACTTCAAGTATTTTTATTGTCTAAGAGTAGATGCCTTAGTACACTAAATTTAATTTATTGCCCAGATACAATCAAAACTTGACCTAGGTATCAGTTTCCTGTGGTTGTTTTAACAAGTTACCACAACCTTAGTAGCTTAAAGCCACACAAATTTATCCTCTTAAAGTTCTTGAGCCTGAGATTTCTGAAAACAGTTTCACTGTGCTGAAATTAGGGTGTTGCCAGGGCCATGCTTCCTCTAGAGGCTCAAGGGGAGAATCTGTTTGCTTGTCTTTCTTGTCTTTTCCAGCTTCCAGAGCAGCATTCCTCATATTCCTAATGTGTGGCCCCTTCATCTTCAAAGCTAGCAGCATAGCATGTCTCTTCAGCTGTCACAGTGATTTTTTTTTTTTTTATTCCTGGTGTGTGAAACCTCCCTCTGCCTCCCACTTATAAAAATACCTCTGAGTGCATTTTAGGACACACCTGGATTATCCCTATACACTCCCCATCTCAAGATCTTTAAATTATTCACACCCGTAAAGACCCCATAAAAGGTTATATTCAGAGATTCCAGGAATTAGAATGTGCATATCTTTTGGGGGACCATTTTTCAGCCTACCACAACCTATGCATAACTCTTTGGGAATATTAAAATAAACAATAAATGGAAGTTGTAAACATCCTAGATGTCCTTGAATCTTAGTTTAGTAAACAAAATTTAGTTCAGTGTGTTTCCCTGTTTTAATTCATGCCCACTGCCGCACTTTTTCTTTTCTTATTTTGTTCTTAACCACTTCCAGTTTGACTTCTGCTCCATGCTACTGAGACACTGCTTTCAGAAGTTCATCAGTGACTACAGTGAGCCTACTGCTCCCGAAGCATCTCTGTTTGGTTTTCATTTTTCCCAGTCTTTTTGAAGTATTCAGCACGGACAACGTATTAATAAATGAAATGCTACTCTCTTCTTTAAATGCCTGAAACATTCACCTACTAGCTCTCTTCTATCATAATCATTTGTAACCAGTCCTCCTTCTCTTTCCTTTGGTGTCTCTCATTCTCCTTGCTAATGTTGAAATTCTTTGAGGTTCTGTGAGTGCTGTTTGATTTCTTCTCATAACACAGTCTTTATCCTTGGTTGAGTTTGACCACTGTGTTAATGAAACTCACAAATCTTTACTTTTAAATCTGAATTTTAATTATATACCTGTGACAGACATTTATTTCCTCCTCCCTACAAATTACACACACTTAGATATCCTAATGTCATCTCAAATCCAACATTTATAAAAACCATATCGTTCATTCTCCTATCTAGTGTTTTTTTTTTTTTTCAATTTCCATTCAGGGGAACAACACCAATATCATGCTAGAAATTTTAGTGTCTTTTTCCTTACAAGTAGGTTTTTCTTAGATAATTTTGATTTTTAGTGAAAATTGTTTTTGCTTTTGTTGTTTTTACCCTAGTAGTCTATAGTAGTACTACTCACAGCATGGTTTATGGATCAATAGCATCAGTACCACCTGAGAGCCTGTTAGGAACGAAAGTTCTTTGTCCTATCCCAGACTTTCTCCATTAGAATCAGCATTTAAACTGTGATGTTTAGCAAGCTCTCCAGGTAATTCTAATTGGTGATGAAGTTCAATAACCACTGATCTGGAGTTGAGTCTAGACTGGCATTACTTCATACTTAGATTACTCCAACAGCTTCTTAATAGGTGACTGTCCCTGTTTTCAGTTAAATATCTTTTGGGCAATTATTTTCCTTTTTATTACATTTGTTTAAAGGTTTATTATTTCTCCCAGCTTTAATAAGGTATGATTGACAAATTAAAAATTGTATGTATTTAAGGGGTACAGCATATTATCTCTATATACATGTATGTTGTGAAATAATTACCACAGTCAAGCCGATTAACAAGCCATCACCACACAAAGTTACCTTTTCATTTTTTTGTGATGTGGTGAGTACATTTAAGATTTAGTCTCTTAAAAGTTGTGCTGCTCCAGGGAGGAAATGGTAGATGCACACACAAAATTACACAGATAAATAAGGAGACAAAAAATCAAAAGCCAGTCGAGGACAGGTCAGATCGCCTTGCTGCTGCTGCTGTGGTGATACCCTATACCCCAACAGACACCAGCCTACGCATGTCTCTGCTAAGGAGTAATGAGAAAATTTCCTTTTTTATCTTTACAAAAAAATAGTACCAAAGAGTAATTTAAAAGTTTTCCTTACCCCTCCAGTCTTTTTGTACCCCTCCATAGAGGTAAAAATTCTAAGTTTCTTGTGTATCCTTTCATAAATGTTCTAGGTATGTATTATATATATATATATACATCTAAACTTTCTTTACACGTACACTTTCTTTACACATACCACTACAATGTGGTATCTTCAATTAAAATTATAACTTATATACAACTATTAACATTTAAAAGTAAAAAATTAAAAACAGATTTACTCTCAACAAATTTTAAGTATAAAATACAGCATTATTAACTACATCAACATTCTGGACATTAGATCTCTAGAATATTTTCATCCTCTCTAACTAAAACTTTATATCCTTTGGCCAACATCTCCCAGTTTTCCCCACACTCCCAAACTAGGTCCTGGAAACTACCATTCTACTCTCTCTCTTTTTTTTTTTTTTTAGTATTTTAAAATATGTTTGTTTTTAATATATTTTATAATGAACACCTCAAGAAAGAAAATAATTATAATAATTTCAAAATGAAATCCCTGGATTCAATAAATATCCTTTATAATTATACCTAATCAATGTCTAGAAACATGTAGACACTAAGTTAGCTAATGACTACAATCAGTAAAATGACTATGTAAACTCTAAATCTCAGTGATGAGGACCGTGCATGATCAGTTAAGTCACTTTGCTGTGCTTTTATATAACATGATTCACATTTTCTTCAATCACACATACATCCATTTCAAGAGTTAAGTTAGACTGCTGATGCTAACATCTTAAACTGTGATCTTTGTTATCTTAAAAGAAGATTCAGTGTAATACAAAGAAATTCAAAAAGAAAATTTCAGGACCCTTGATCAGAGGCTTTAGATGCTTGTTGTACTACTTTGGTGTAGACAAAGGTTTAAGTAAGACTAAGCAAAAATTGTTTCTTTTACCCATTGAAGACATGATCTAAGAAATAGGTGAACAAGGCATTCTGTAGTAACTAGCTAGCTAGCCATCAGGATGTTACCAATAAAGAACTCTTTATACTAGCAACTAACCACATTTAAAAAGCCATAGCCAGTGTTACAAAAACAAAATAGAGTAATATTTATGAATACAAGCATAATTGGTGCTTTGCCTTCTACAAACGATCATCTCTGAAATGCTAAAAGCAGGTTCCAACTGTGGTTCTTCTCTGATGTGAGAGGTGCAGGTACACACGGGGTGATCTACTGGTTTACCTTCTCAAAGTACTCTTTGGAAGCAGTTGGATTTGGCTTCATTGTAGGAGAATCCAGTGTCCAGTTTGCTGGGCAGACTTCTCCATGAGTTTCCACAAACTGGAATGCCTTCACCAAGCGGAGTATCTCTTCTACACTTAGGCCCACTGGGAGGTCATTGACACTCAGATGTTTGAAGATGCTGTTGGGGTCAATTATGAAGAGACCTCTGAGTGCAAGACCAGGAACTTCTAACAGCACACAGTAGTCTCGGGAAATTTGTTTGGTTAAATCTGACAAGAGCATGATGTTCATGTGGCCCAAACCACCATTCTTCCTTAGTGTATTTATCCAGGCAAGATGACTAAAGTAGGAATCCACTGAGACTGCAACAACTTCACAGTTCACATTGCAAAATTCATTGGCTTTGTCGCTAAAAGCAACAATTTCTGTACGACACACAAGGTGAAATGCAAAGGATAGAAGAAAAGCACCAAATATTTCCCCTTAAAGTCATCAAGGCCTAGGTCTTTGAACTCCTCATTGATAGCATCTGTACCCTTAAAATAGGGTGCATGCTGAGTGACAGCAGGGGCATGGTATGAGGAACTGGTGCTAAAGGCTTGGCCAGAACCACACCACAATACATCTGTCAAGCCCGTTTTTCTGACAGCAGCAGACCTAAGGGATGCAGAAGCAGAAATGCCCCAAGGGATGGCGCTCACATGTCGAGCAACCAGGGCCCGTAGCAATCTGCACACAGCTGCCGCCATCTTCAGTCTCCAATCATCATTTCTTTAAGGGACCAATACAGAGCACAATCCTAGGCATAGGGTACATGATTACAAAACATTCTTCTACTTAAATTTATAGAAATTTTTCTTGAGAAATATAAACTGATATGCAAAACTATGGAGAAGATAACTTGCTACCCTAAAGTAGAAACATTAAATGGACAGTCTGAGTAGAAAAATAAACAAAGTTATCTTTAATTGTGAAAGCTTAAAAATAGTCCTTTGCTAGTTTGCTCTGCTGAATAGCCATGAGATCTGTACAGGTTGGTGGAGTTCCAGACTGATGTTTATATGAAGTTGTGTTTATATGACATTTAGGAACCATTGGCACATTTCTCTTTGAAGTGTATTGTAAGCAACATAAATCAAACCACGTGAAATGAATAAGTTGTGGCAACTTTCTACTTCTGCTAAACATTTTAAAAGCTCCACTTGCCTGTCTCAGTATAGACCCTCAGGGAACCTGAGGGTGGTGACATCTTAGTTTCATTTCACACTTTCAACTCTATTTAATCTCATCTTCAATCCCACTTCATACCAATGATCTGTCTTGTCATATCCTCTATGGAATTTTTTTGAGTACATTAATCTTTTGAAAAAAGTTTCTGCTAAGATAGTATTTATATCCTCATTTAACTTTTGTCTCATTATGATAAATCTCATGTTCTCCTTTAATGTTATTTGAAATTTTAAAATGTTATGACAGTCACCATTAGTAAAAGCCAAATATTGTTTGCACTTTTCTACATTTCTCAATCTCCATTGCAGTTAAGTTGGGGCCATGTGACTAGTTCTGGCAAGAAAAAGAATATATGTGTATATACAAAATATATGTGTATATAGTGATGGTTTTTGGGCTATGTAGGTTAAAGGTCAAAATACCTCTACCATCTCTTTCTCTTTTATCTGTGTAACTGGAAGTGAAGAAGTTTAAGTTGAGGGAGTTGCAAGATTGAGGATCCTGGGTCCTGAGTCACTGCTTAGCTACATGATTTATACTGGATTAACACAAGTGAAAAATAAACCCTTATAGTTAAGGCACTGAGACTTCAGGATTTATTTGTTACTAAAAATTACTTAACTAACTCCAATGTCTTAAATAAAATATGAATCAGAGAACATTCATATGCCTATTTCACAACTACTGGATAGGGTTTGGATTCAAATCATTGAATTTCTGAATGGCACTTCAGGAGTTTCTTTAAGCAGTGGAATATGTTCTGCCTGATGATGAAGATTGAAACTGCCTCAGGAAGCTGTTTCCCACATGTTGCTTTTTAAAAAAATATATTGAGATTCCATAATATTGATGCCAAAAACACTTTGTTACTAAGAAATAATTTTAACTACTAGTTTAAATGACTGAAAATTATTTTTTCCAAAGATTTGCTTTTCATAATTTTATTTCTGATTATAAAAATAGCATATGATCATTGTGGGAGAAAAATTTTAATATATACACAAAATGAAGGAAAAACACAATAATCCCTGGTATTCTTATGCACCAAGAGATAAATACTAATAATGTTGGATAATGTTTCCCTCCAATCTTTTTACTTTGTATATGTAAGTACATGTTATTTTGATGACTTGCAATATTATAATTTCCTCTTGGTTTTTCATTTAATTATTCAATAAGTTCTATTTCATGATATTTAAATATTCTTTTAGCTTTTTGCATTTTAACTAGGACTTCCTTTTGGTTAAGGTGAAATTTGTGGAAATTTCAATTTGCTTATTTGTAGGATTGGTTCTGACAGCCATCTTAAACTTCTGAGAAGAAATGTGTGGAATTAAGACTGTGTGTGTGTGTGTGTGTGTACATGCGTATACTAAATAGGTTGACATTTTTAAAGATTCTATCATTCACTTCAAAAAAGTTGACTTTTATTTTAGGAATAGAGTAATCAGAAGAGGATTATGGAGTCCATTATTTTAACTCAAGAACCATTTATTAAGATCAACCTATGTAAGGTACTGTTAATTGCTAGAGATAGAAAGATGATTATTCCTGCCCTAAGCAAGCATATGCTCTAGATTAATACTTAAAAACATAGGTTCTTGACTGCCTGTCTGCTGGATTTGAGGAAGCACCAGGCAGTAACAGCACTTGGATATAGGACATGAGATGTACTTATTGGAATGATACATAATGAAGATAGTACAGTTATGTTTGAGTGTGTGAGGGTATGTTATACCTTCTTCATCATGGTCCAGCCATCTTTGTAATGTTGAATTATGCTAAAGACCATTTCATCTGGGCAAGGCCAGCTTCACAAGTGTGTGACCAGTGCAGTTGCACAGGCCCCACACTTAGAAGGGAACTATGTATGTAGGGTCTAAAACTCTAATGTCACCATCTTAAAGTTTTTAACAACTTATCATTGAATTTGTATTTTAAAAGTAAAGTCTGATTGGACAATGGAGCATGCACTTGGAACTAAGAGTCTTCACTTGGTAGTGGTCCTGCCTCCTGCTGCCTCCCTGAGTTCTCAGATTGGATTTTCAGCCATCTGCTCCTCTGCCCCAGTCAGAGATTGCTGTGAGCCTCCACACCTAGTGGGACACTAGGCATGGGGAGGGTAAGTTTGGGGCACTTGCACACTCCAAGTCACAGGGCAGGGATCAAGGTACTAGTGAGGGTCTGCACTCCTCCATGAGTGTTTTGTGTCCAAGGAAATGTAACATTAAATAGCAAACTAACAATGACAATAAAAATAAAAACACCATGACAGATCAATCCAGAGACTGCAGAAGGTAGGAAAAATATTTTTATCCTGTTTTTTGAAGAAAGCACCTTGGATTTTGAATTAGGCCCCATAAATTTTGAATTAGAATTTTTTCTAATTTTGAATTAGGCCCCATAAATTATGTGGCTGGCTTTGCATTTGGGCCAGTGATAGATCATCAGTTTTGGAATTGTACATTTGATTGCTAAACTGAAGTACACTCAAGTCACAGATTTCCCTTTGTTTGCAGCACTTTCCATTCCCTCCTCCAAGCTAAAAGGGCCTGACACAAGTACTTTCCTGATTTCTGTGAGGTAGAACCAGAACAAGGATCAGTTAATTACTCATATATCTTTGGGTATCATATGAACACACCCTTAGTGGAGCTATTGGGTCTATTTGGCATGATTTAAATACTTGTTTGGCATGAAAAATCTTATATTCATGTCATTACTATTTCCTGTGGGTCAGAAATTAAGACAATATATTCATAAATACTATAACATTTCAGTGCTGTGAACAATCTTTATGGTTGTAGATGTATAAGAAGAAAAATAAACAATACACTTCAAGCTAAAAATTGGGGAAAATCATGTCTGAATTGCAAGAAGAATTGGCTTATGAGCCACATACTTATTTTTAACCCAAATCTGCCATTTATTCATGTGTTAATTCACTCATCAAAAATGTATTGAGTACTCTATATACCAGAAGGCTTTGTTTGGAGCTAGAGATAAAATGGTAAGGAAAAAAAAAGATGTGGCTCCTAACTTCATGAAGCTTCAGAGTATAGGGAAGAAGGACATTCATAAGATAACCACATAACTGAATGTGACTGAATGTGAACAAAGTGAGATAAGCACTCTGAAAGAAAGGAGCAGCCTATACGAGTAGATAAGAAAGGGACCTAATAGCGTAGGAAGCCATGAAAGGTTTCCCTCTAAAGGTAGTGGTTGAACAAAAGCTGAAGAATCAGTAGGCAACTAGGTGAACAGGGCTGCAGTGGGGCAAGCATGTGCAAAGGCACTTTGGTGATTGGGGGTGTGTGTAGCTTGGCCCATTTGAAGAATTAGAATGTCATTGTGGCAGAGTTCAAAAATGAGAGGAGGGTGCTGAGAAATGAGCCTAAGGAGTAGGCAGGGACCAGATCATGTAGGACCTGATAGACCATGTTGAGAATTTTTGTCTGTAGCCTAAAAACAATGGGAAAGAGTTTAAGCAAAAGCTTAGAAGAACTAGGGTTGTTTGCAAGATCAAATTTATGCTTTGTAAAATATGACTCTGGCTACAATGGAGAGGACTAGATTGGAGAGTCCAAAGTGAATGTAGAAAGACTTGTTAGGAGGCTAGTGCAGTAGCTCAGGTAAGAGATCATCGGAGCCTGACTAATGGGTGATAGTGGAGACAGACAGTCGTATAGATTTAAGAGACATTTAGTTAGCAAATTCAATGATCAGTCGAATATAGGAGAGGATGGAGGAGAGTTCAAAGACAATTTAAAATTTTTTGTCTTGTATACATTGTAGGTCCATTCATTGAAATAGGAAACATAAAGAAAATCAGCTTTAGAGGTCAATATCATGATATCGATTTTGAGATACCCCAGTCATCAAAGTATAAGTGTTAAGCATATGGATGAGTGCTGTGCTTTATAGTATGGTGTTATAGATGGGTAATTGAAATCTGGTAGATGGGAATGTTCCTGCAAGGGAGATAGGAAGAGTGCCCTATCTTGAAAACAAAGGGAAAAATCGTTTCAAGTATGAGAGACTGATTTAAGGTGTTGAATATAGCCTACTACATAGGAAAAGCACTGAAAAATATCCACTGGTTTTAGAAATATCAGGGTTCTCATTCATATTAGCCAGAATCCCTGGATGGAGTGATGAAATAGAAGCAAATTGGAAAAGGTTAGAGAGTAGGTTGGAGGTAAGAAAATGGGCTGTAGGCAACTGTATGTAGGCAGCTCTGAATAGGTGTGGTCATTATGGAGAGGAGAGAGGAGACAATAGCTGGAGAGGGATGTGCATGTCAGAAATCTAAATCAGAAATCTAAATCAGTGTAGCTTAGATTGGTGAGATGGGCATAACGATTTTGATATTTTCACTGAGAAGCAAAAATATATGCTTATAATTATGCATAAGACCCATGGGTTTCATTTTCAAATGCACCTTTCCTTCAGACTTTAGATTGTAACTTGAGATCTTTCCTATCTTTCATTCTTTTAATACTAACTCCATGACACTCAGGAGTGCATGCCTTCTCTCTGGAGATCCAAGGTGAATGCTGCATGAAGTTTCTCATAAAATAAGCAAGACATAAATATTTCCATATTGTCTTCATAGAAATGCTGTCCGATGTAATTCTCAAAGACTACATCACTGGGTTTGAACAAAAATTGGCTTCAAGCTTTTTGTAACTGTGTGTATTTTTTTCTCCCAATATGGTATGCTTTTGGAGCAGGTCACAATGGATGAGGAAGATTTAGAATAAAGTTAGCAGAACATTTTTTACATGTATTATGCAGTTAAAAGTGTAACTAGCAGGGTGCTTTTTTCAATTGTATTATTAGAGAGCCAGTTATAGTCAGAAAAATCATGGATCAGCTTTCAAATTCTATGAGTACATTTTAAGTACTGTCTGTGAAGGCCAGAGGGAATTTAGCTGCCCTAGGTTGTAGGGCTTCAAATGCTATGTATTTTCTATCTTCTTTATTATAATTGAAAGAGTCAGTGTTTACAATTTTGAACATATTTTGGTAAGCTTTCTGATTCCTTGGATCCTATTACACTATACACTATACACTTTCTCTGTTCTTCCTTCTGTACTTTCACCATGGACACTAAGTTCAACTGTTATAGACAACAATTACCTTCTCTCTGCCACCGTTTCTCAGTTTGCTGTGTTTGATGATCTCTAAAGGTTGAACACCAATAAATATTGCCTACATTATTATACCATTATTATACATATTCACATCTGTGTCCCCATTATATTTGTTTCCCCAGATTCAATGTTGTTGTCCTCAGGCTCTGAAGGAACATGTTCTTTGTTCCCACTTTCATTTTCTATTGAATTATCTTTTCTAATATTATAGCAACTGCCTAACATTATTTTCCATTTGAGTTTGCCTAATATTTAGAATGTGACTTTTTGGGGGAAGGAACTTTGTGATTCTTATCCTTCATTATTGCTTTTAAAAATTGAAATATAATTCATATGTCATAAAATTTAGCCTTTTAAGATATACAATTAAGTGGCTTTTAGGATTTTCACAAAATTACACAGCTATCACCACTAATTCTGGAATATTTTCATCATCTAAAAAGGAAACCCCTTTCTCGGTCATTTCCCATTCCTCCATATGCTCAGGCCCTGGCAACCATTAATCTACTTTCTGTCTTTGGATTTGCCTATTTTTAGACATTTAACATAAATGAAATCATGCCCTATGTGCCCTTTTGTTTATGGGTTCTTTGATTTAGCATAATCTTTTCATCCATGCTATAGTGTGTTCATTCATGTTGTAGCCCAAATCAGTATTTTATTCATTTTTATGGCTAAATAATCTATTATGTGGGTATAACACATTTTGTTTATCCATCAATTGATGGAAATTTAGATTGTTGTTAGTTTTTGGCTGTTATAGATATTGCCTCTATGAACATTTGTGCACAAGTTTTGGTGTGGACATATGTATTCATTCTCTTGGGTATGTACTTAAGAATGAAATAGCTGGGTCATATAAGAATTCTGTGCTTAACTCTTTGGGGAACTGTCAGACTATTTTCCAAAGCAGCTGCATCATTTTACATTCCATGTATGAAAACTCCAATTTCTCCACATCTTTGCCAACACTTGTTATAGTCTCCTTTTCAATTATATTCATCTTAGTGAGTGTGAAGTGGCATCTCATTGTGGTTTTAATTTGCATTTCCCCAGTAACTAATGACAGACAATATCTTTTCATGTGCTTGTTGGCGATTTGTATACCTTCTTTGGAGAAATGTCTATTGAGATTTTTTTGGTCTGTCTTTTTAATGGGTTGTCCTCTTATTGATGAGTTTTTTATATACTCTAGATACTAGACCTTTATCAGATATGATTTGCTGATTGGTGGATTGTCTTTTCACCTTGTTGATAGTATCTTTTGAAGAACAAAATTGTAAATTTTGATGAAGTCTAAATTATCTATTTTTTCTTTTGTTGCTTGTGATTTTGGTGCCATATCTATGAAATTATTATCATTCTTGACTGAGAGTTTTAGAGTTTTAGCTCATACTTTTAGGTTTTTTTATTCCTTTAAGTTAATTTTTGTATATTGCATGGAATAGATGTTCAACTTTATTTGTTACACTGGGTAGTCTCTGAGTCAGGTCGTATAAAGACATCTTTGTGAGTAGGGTCTTCTAGGGAATCACTAGACACGTCAAATAATGACAATTCTCGGCAAATGAGTAGCCCCATCCAGTGGCTTCCAGGCTGCTGTTTTTTTGTGTGTGTTGATTTTTAAGGTTACTACAGGACTAGAGAGTGGGGGAAAGGAATTGGACAAGTTAAAATACCATAAAACTTATTGATATTACTGAGATCCAACTGCTTTTCTTGAATAAATGCTCCTGACATTACTGCAAGCCTTTTGTTAATTTCCAGAGTTCTGAAAAAGTTGATTCTAATGTTTTAACAGTGTTGCTTTTATGGAGAAGAGGCTTTTTGGATATACTTATTCTGCCGTTTCCACTGATGTTACTGCTATACTATTTTTTTAAATCCCATTCTCACTATTTTCTAATATCTCAGTCATATTTACTCTTTTATTGAGTCACTTTTTTTTGAGGGGGGAGAGTTTACTCTTTTACTGAGTTACTGTTTTGAGGTGGGAGGAGAGCTCTCCTTCTCACAGCATGTATCCCCCTAATCCAATCTGTTGGCATCTCCTTGGGCCTACTATACAGCTTTTATTCTGGAACATTCTGGATTAGATTCTGTTTTCTAGATGTAGCACCTTGTTCTATCTTGCTTTGTCTCTGATTCTTCTGAAAAAGGTTCTCAAGTAATTTCTTGAAAACTGGTATGTAAGGAGAGAATGGGTATGTGTTCTTGTATTTGTGAAATGTTTTGTTCTTGCCCTCACTCTTGATTGGCAGTTTGCCTATGTATTGAATTTCAGGTTTAAAACTCTCCTTCAAAATTTTGAGAGCATTGATCTTTTGCATTTCTATCTGTTCTCTGTTACCACAACAATCATGGACAACAAGTGCTTTAAATGTTGTAGCTTAAACAAATCAAACCATTTATTATTGCTCCCAATTCTGTGAGTTGCCTGCATGGTTCCTTGATCTCAGTTGGACTACTCAGGAGTGTGTGGTCAGCTGAGAGTAACTATATGACTCTGTTGGTCACAAATAGAATTACATATTTTGGGAATTGGCTAGTTATACTCTGGTCTAAAATGATGTCACCTGGAACAACTCAGCTGTCTTCTGTGTAGTTATCTATCTTATTCTCCCAGCAGGTTAGCCTGGGTGTGTTCCCATGATCGAGGCAGGAATCTGAGAGAGTAGAAGAACACAAGCACCTTTTCAGATCTCTGTTGCTAACATCCTATTGAGCAAAGCAAGTTGCATGGCTGAGCTTGGAGTCAGATGAGAGAAAACTACAAAGTTACAAGGCAAAGGGTAGATACAGGAACATCATTGTTTCGATTGGTTAATGTATGTAATTTGCCACAGTGTTTTAGTACATAATGTTGCTCATGAGAACTCTGGTGTCTATCTGATTCTTGTTTCGTTTTTGTTTAGGATTTAGTCTTTATTCTTGATCTAAAATTTCACCGTAGTGTATCTAGGTGTGTGTGTGTGTGTGTGTGTGTGTATAATTTTTTTTATTTTAGCATATTATGGGGGTACAAGTGTTAAGGTTACTTATATTGCCCATGCCTCCTCCCCTGTCGTGTAAGAGAGGTATATATTTTTTATATTTTCAAGAAATAATTTTAATGTATATTTGGTGGACTCTTTCAATTCAAAGATTTGTTCTTAATCTCTGAAGTTATGTCCTTGGATAATTTTTTCCTCACTACTTTTTTCCTCTCAGGTTCCCATTAATTGAATCTCCTGGATTGCTTCCCAATGTTTTATATCCTCAATGTCATCCATGTCTCTGCCTTCTTATTCTGAGAGATTACTAAATTTTATTTTCCAGCCATTCTACCGAATATTTTATTTTGGATATTTAAAAAAATGCTTACAAGCTCTTTCTTATTTTCTTTTTCTTTTTTTCATTGTCTTCTGTTCCAGTGTTATATATTCAACTTAAGTAAATTATAAATTTTTCTTGTGTTAAAAATTTTTTTTCCTACATTTGGACTATTTGTTTTTATCAAGGACTTTTGTTATTTTTTGTTTTTGTTTTTTGGGTTTTTTTTTTGGTGGAGGGAGTGTCTTTCACTTTTATAATGTTGTCTCTCCTCATATACTTGGTGGTCCTCGGTTGTTCGTTTATGGTTAAAGAATAGGGTAATTGTCATTATCTACCTATTACCCAAAGCTGTGTATTATTTTATACATAGCTTTATTTTCCAATTAAGTGTCTTCCCTGAATGAAAATTCTTACCAAGATTTTATGTGGAGTGAGTAGTTTACATCAACAGGCTTGCTTTACATTAGGGGAGGAGGTAAGAAAATTGCTATAAGACAAAATAGCCTCCACCCCCTAAAAGGTACTAGAAAGAAAACAAGACATGACAAAATCCTTGGCTTTCATTGAATATTTATTTCAATATCTTCAGAAAAGAAGCACTTGTCATTTTGTTTGGGTGGTAAATGCCTACACTGTAAGGTGTGGGCAGACAGTGCTGACTGGTGCAGAAGTCTCCTATTTACCCTTTAATGGATCTCCTTGTTTTTAGCCCCATTGTATAACCATGCCCTCTGCTTTATCTGTAGACTCCAGTTCAGACTGTCTTTAGTTTTACTGGACAAAATTGGTGACCATGTCCTCCATGGCTCAGTTGTAGATGGAGTGGGGGTGGGGGTGTTCTCTCTGTTTTGTCTACCAACTCATTTCATAGTTAACACATGTTTATTGAAATATTTATTGGTTAAATTCCATTTTCTCACACTTTTAAATAATTATTTGTGGGGTTATTCTTTTTATACTTAATGCCTTCGTTTCCATGTGTCTAGGAGAAAATGGAGGCAAATGCATGTGTCAGCTCACTGAATTAAACCCAAGACCTTTCAGGAGTCTTATCATGTCATTTTGATTTTCCCCCAGCCCCACACCCCAGTCTTGTTTTTGTTTCTTTCTTTCCAGTCTCACTTCCACTACCACAGCCACATTTTTTTGTTTACCATACTCTAGTGCATCCTGCCTATGTTCTATGTGAATCAATTTGTGTGCACATTCAAACGAATTTCCTGTAATGCTGCTATCTCTCCTGTGTTGAGGACTGCTCTGTCAGTACTCACATTAGCATTCAAGGTCTTCCACAATTGTACTTGACCCGCTCTCCCCACTTATGCCTCATTATTCCTTCCACAGTCTCTCCGCTTTAGCAAGGCTGGCTTACTCATTTTCCCTAAATATACCTTGCATTTTTCTACTTCCCTGATTTTATTCTTGCTGTGTGCTTTATCTGGAGTGCTCTTTTCATAATTTTTGCTTTTTTGAAAATTAAACCTATACTTCGAGGTTGGGTTCTAGTTTTTCATGAAGATTTCTCAGATTACTCAAGCAGGAGGGAAACTTGTCTTGCACATTTAGACACTTTGTCGAGTCAAGTCTTCCTGTCTCTCAGATCTTTAACTAGAATACAAAGTAGCAACCCTGTTATATATATATATATACTTGACCTCACAGAGTTCTGCTTTGCAGAAGACAATTACTGCATAAAATTGGTTAATTAACCTGTTTTCAGAAGACTTATTAATTTAAGCGAGCTTCCATTTTTGGCAAGAAAACATGCTTCTGATCTTACTCGGTTAAAATAAAAGGGCTCACTTCCAGTTTGCTCTAAATTATTTTCCTTAGTAGGATCACTCTAATTAGTTTAGAGATTTTCCATTTTAATACTAAATTTATTTTGTAACTACAGAGTTTCCTGGGATTTCCAATACAGTCATAGATATTTGTAGGATAATCTGGGAAATTTTTTGAAATCAAGTAGCAGAAGGAGTACATGAACATCTGCTGAAATTCTCATATTTTTAACTGTGCTTAGCCTATTGAAGTCCTTTTAATTAGACATGAATTTTAAGAGAAAATAGAAGTGAAAATTTATCAGTAAAAATTAAATTTGAACCTCTATAAAATATGTACCCTTGGAAATCTTAAAATTAGTATCTTGTAAGTTTTTTTGTTTCTTGTTGTAAAGTTTATTTTGGAAAATTTCAATGATACACAAATGCAGGGAATATTACATTAACTCATATCTATCACCCAGATTTTGTGTTGTCAACAGTCACCAATTTTGTCTCATCTACTTTTTTTAATGGAGAATTTTAAATGAAATTTAGTCATCATTTCATTTTACCTATAACTATTTCAGACAGCATACATAACAAATAAGAACAGGTAGGTAGGGTTTTTTAATCACTGTACCATTATCATACCTAACAAGATTAAAATTCCTTAATGTCATCTAATAGTACTTAGTATATAATTAAATTTTCCTGATATCTCAAAATTGCCTTTTTATAATTTTTTAAAATGAAGACCCACCACCATACAATATATACTTAACAGAATTCAACGTGTACCCCCTAAATCTATTAAAATAAAAAATAAATAAATTAGGACCCAAAAGAGACACATTTATTACATTTGGTTATTATATAAGGTCTCTTATCTTTTATAGTTCTTCTTCCCCCTTTTATTCCTTGCCATGTTGTATTAGAGAAGCAGTTCTCTCTCTCCTTTTTTTTTTTTTTTTGGCCTCAGGACTCCTTACACTCTTAAAAATTATGCAGGACTCTAAAGAGCTTTAATTTATGTGAGTTATTTATTAATTTAATTTGCATTTAATATAATTTATGTGAGTTATATCTATTGCTCTTTACCATATTAGAAAATAAAACAAATTTAAAAAATACTTATTAAAATTATTTTAAAGTAAAACATTTATTAATCATTAAAAGTAATAGCAATAAATCCATGACATGTTAACATAAATGAAATATTTTTATGAAAAATAATTACTTACTTCCCCAAACATAAATAAATAATTTAGTGAGAAGCATGGCATTGTTTTATACTTTTCAAATCTTCAATGTCTGACTTAATAGATGGCAGCTAGATTCTATATTTGCTTTTTCATTCAAATTATCTAATTAGGCTATTTTGTTTAAAGAAAACCCAGCTTCGTACAATTCTGAAGTCCTAGAGCTTTTGGAAAACTCCATAGTATACTCATGAGATGATAAAAGTGCAAAAGGCAAGTAACCTTAGAGTTATTCTGAAAATGGTTTTAACCTAGCACATCACCTGAACAGGTCCCGGACCTCGGTGGGCTTCTGCTCCCACACTGGGCCAGCTCTCCCTGTCACATACAGATAGATGGCTTCTTGCTCTGCCCCATCAAATGGCTTTAGGACTGAATTGCCTGTAAAGGAGTTATAACCGGGCAGTGTAGAAATCTTGAACTTATATGCACTGAGGTTAGTTGTGGTATTGATGAGTTAATTTTAAAACTGTTTCATATGTACTATATGATAGAGTGTGTATGTATAATACTGATATTGGGAATGAGGGTCCTCATTGTAGGAAAAAGGAAAAACAAATATGGAATAGAGAAAGTGAGGAAGAATCTTGGGGTAATCAATTTAAACTGGAGATATTAGTATGAAGTAATAAATATGAATTTATGATCTGTTAAAAATTTATTTCTTAATTCTTGTCCACTAGAAGAGCACAGAAACAATGGTACCATGGCAGCAATGACATAGTTGGTGCCCAGGTCTTACTTTCTTAATTCCTTCTTTGGAGAAATGCCTGATTAAAGTCCTAGGCAAGGAAGGGACAGGTGGGCCTGGAACACTGTATGCTGCAGACAATCAAAGATGTGCTCAATGACTAGTGGAACCACCCCAGGACATGGGAGCAGCCTCGTGGGGCTCCCACTGGACTTAGCCTATTTTGTTTTATTATTACTTAGCTACATATTTATCAACTTCCTGTATCTGTAGCTCTTACACAACTAAAAAATAAAAGCAAATTTACAAATAAGCAAATAGAAAATCAAATACAATTCAAATTAACTGATTTAATATGCACAATTTTTTGTGACTAAATTACCTTTTGTTTGTTGTAACATATTTACTTTGATTCTGTATTTGAACTTCAATTCTAAAAATGCAGAGAATGCCTACTTGTGTTAGTATGCTGTGCATACCATTAATAATTTCAAGGCTTTGTTTGCTGGTTTGCCATAAGCAGACTTCATCCTTAACCAAAACTCTGCTGAGGAACAATCCTAGAATGCCATTCTCAATAAGCTATCATTTTAACTCCAAAGGTTCCATATCTATTCAGGAAATGGTTATCATTGTGTTGTTATTGAATTCTAAATTAAAGTGGTATCTAATCTAATTACTGTAGGAAATATCTAAAATTTTTGATTTTTGCATATGTTGGAGCATAGTAATAAATACTTATCCTGCTCTCAGCCTGAGATTTTTACATCCTATTTAAAAATGACGTGATTGAAACTCAGATTTCCTTATTCTGAACTACTGAACTCTTGTTTTATATTAATAGTAAACTGAGTGTGATTTGCCCATCACTTGGAGTGAGTATATTTATATATAAAGTCTACATTTATGATAGTCTTTATTAAATTGTGACAAATAACTGTATTTCTCTACTATATCATGTTGTTTTTATCTCAAATTGGCTTCAATGTGAGATAAATAGACTTCAAACTAAAGTCTGTTTTTTTTAATGAAAGACAGGTCTTTCAACTACAGATTCTCTTGGCGAAGGGAAATTATCTTTGTAACTAGTAAAAATAAATCAATACAAATACAGTATCTAACAATTAGCTTGATTGGAATGGTAGCAACCTAACAGCAGTTAGTCATGCTTATCAACACAAAGTTAAATTCTGTGACATAGCAATACTTGGAGAGGCAGAATTCAGTTTGGAGGTGGTTTTCTAGATGACACAAAATATATTCACATAAATTATTTAAATTATAAAATGAAAAAAGTTTAAAAACATCCCGGGAGCACTCATAGACAGTCCCCACATCCTCCACTAGGTACGTATACACACACACACACACATACACACACACAGAAATAAGACAATTTTGAAGATACTCAGGTGATGTGGATTTGCTACTATGTTTGGGAAATGTGTTAATTAGGCCTGTTTTTCTCATGGGCATAATCCAGTCCCCCAGTTAGTTTTATAGAAGCACCTTTGTTTATTAACCTTGTGCTGAAACTTTCCTTTTAAAGCCTGTTTCCAATACTCACAGCGCACTAAACCTGTCGTTCACACAGCTGTAGGCTACTTTTTGGCATGTCCATGTACATCTGCTACCATCAGTTAAATTGTTTGTTTCAAAATCTGTTTAATCCAGTTGTCTTTTATTATAATCTAATAGATGTTTATTATAATTATATCATCTAATTAGGCACTCTATAAATCAATGCAATAAATGTTTGCCTGACAGTTATTTCTGTGAAAACTAAGGCAAACTCTGTGATGTATTGATAAAACGTGGCACCGTGTGTGCTGTCTAATTAGGTGTAAATGAGACAACTGAGATTGGAGGGAGGGATCACACTACTCGAGAAAGTGTTTATACTCAACATACTTGACAAGGGACGCTGTGCTCATTCCTGCTCTGAGATTAATTGGAAATTTAAATGTGATACTGTGAAAATTTGCCCTATATCTGAAGATTGGTAAATAAATGTATATTTACATATTTTAGTTAAAATGCTTAATGTACTAATCAATTTTTGATTGTCCACATTAACTAACTTTAAACAGCCATCTGCTGGTCCTGAGTATATCATATAAGAGGGAATCTACTATACCTTCAACCCTTCCCATAACGTCTTTAGTCCTAGCTGGAAAATAAACAATGATGCTAAGAGACTCATTTAGTTTTAAACAAGTCCCTGTGTTTGCTTTTCTGTTTTTTAAAGAAGATAATATTTAACCATTTTAGTCCTTGAGGAGGAAAAGGAATACATTAGACTATACAGCTGTTATCCAAATGTGTTATAGATATGTCCTTGTTCTTCACTCACAGTAGATGTACAGTAAAGACTAGATCGGCTCCAAATGATTAGAGCTGAGCCATTTGTTTTAAAATTTGTAAATGTTTAGCAGTTTTTCATTTCTCTTTTTGAGGCTGGGTTTTGAATATTTGTATTTCTGTCCCTTCCTATTTTCTGACTTGTGCCAGAGTGACCCGTCTGAATGGAGGATCATCTGTTTACATGCTAATGGCCACAGAGAGATTGAAGCTGCTCCTGGCTAAGGTCTTGGACTTGAAAGAAATGCTACTGTGATGTGTAGGATTCCATGATCACACTTGTCTCCTCTATAGCCCCATGGATTTTTAACACCTGTGATGGTATTTAAAGAAGTACTGGCCTGTGACCTGCTTATTAATGAAAAGAAAGTTCTGCAGACTCATAGCTAAGACCTTTTAAGGATTTCAAAACAATACTGGAGAGATTTTATTTCTGAAAATGAAACATGTCCATGACTCACCATGTGCAAATGCAAGGTACTTTCTGCTCATGTTGGAAGTTGGTGGAGTTTCTCCAACTCTTTAGTTTACTTTTCATAGGCTATAATATCACAGTTTTGAGAATTTCCAATAACCCAAATTATAGCACAGCTGCACATTTCCGAAAGCAGCTGCCAGAGTGGGGTGGAACTTGTCATGCTTATTTGAAAGGATGTTTGTGGTTATTTGACAAAATAAAGAGCTTAATCAAGGATAAAACTTTTTATTCTGTCACTCCCTTCTCTGTATGCCATCTAATATTTTTTATTAGATGACTTATCTGATAACTACAAAGACTTGATTAATGTTAAAAGTATTTTAGTACTTAGTTGAACAAATCCAATTTTTCTTTTCCTCTTCACCCTTCACTCCTTGTAAGTGAATTGAAGCAGCTTGAAATATATCCCTTTGCAGTCAACATAATAATTTTGTTGAAAGCATTTTTTGTAAGTCATTGTATTCACTTCTGAAAAGACCTTGAGTTAGAATTTTTAAAGCCTCCTTTGCATGATATATATTTTTTAAAAATACTTTATTTTTTTAGAGCAGTTTTAGCTTCACAGTAAAATTGAGCAGAAAGTGTAGAGTAAAGAGATTTCCCTCTGTTCCCACACATGCACAGCCTCCCCCACTATCAGCATCCTGCACCAGAGTGGTATGGTTGTTACAGCGAATGAACCTGCATGCACACATCATTATCACCTAAAGTTCATAGTGTACATTAGGGTTCACTCTCGGTGGTGTATATACTGTAGGCTTTGACAAATGTATAATGACATCTATCTGCCATTGTGGTATCACAGGATGGTTTCACTACCTTAACATGCTCTGTCTATTCTTCTCTTCCTGCCTGCAACCACTGGCAGCCACTGATCTTTTTATTGTCTCTATAGTTTTGCCTTTTTTAGAATGTCATGGAGTTGGAATCATACAGTATGTAGCCTTTTCATCTTGGCTTCTTCACTTAATAATATGCATTTAGGATTCAGTTGTGTCTTTTAGTGACATGATAGCTCATTTCTTTTTAGTCTTGAATAATATTCCATGTCTGAATGTACCACCATTTATTTATTCATTCCCCTACTAAAGAAAATTTTTGGTTGCTTTGAGTTTGGGCATTTATGAGTAAAGTTGCTATGAACATCAATATACAGGTGCTTGTGTGGGCATAAGTCTTCAATTCATTTGGGTAAATACCAAAATGTGTGATTACTGGATTGTATGGTAAATGTTGGTAGAGTTTTATGAAAAATGCCAAACTGTCTTCCAGAGTGGTTGTACCATTTTACATTCCCACCAGCAAAGAATGAAAGTTCTTAGTGTGATTTATTTTAAAATGCATTTACATTGAATTTTATAACAACCTTATAAAATGGGTACTGATAAAGTTAATATGCAAAAGTGATCAGACTCACTTTTCCTGGAACTAAGAAACTAGTCTGAAGTCTATCCTTGGTCAGAAGTTTATGCTATTTCTTGTGTACCATGTTGTCTCCTTGAAATACAAACCACAATGGAACAAATGAAACATTTATAAATCTATTACATTGAACCATTTATAAGATAATCTTTCAAAAAATTTTAATTATTATGGGTATATAATAATTGTATGTCTTTACATGGGATGTTTGGATGCAGGAATGCAATGTGAATTAATCAAATCATGGTAATTGGGGTATCCATCACCTCAGGCATTTATCATTTCTTTGTGTTAGGAACATTCCAATTCCACTCTGTTACTTATTTTTAAGTATACCTTAACTTATTGTTGATTATAGTCACTTTGTTGTGTTATCAAATACTGTTCATTTTATCTAACTATCTAACTATATTTTTATACCCATGAACTATTTCCACTTTATCTGCCCCTTGCCACTACCCTTGCCAGCCTCTGGTAAACATCATTCTACTCTCTGTTTCCATGAGATCAATTGTTTTTAATATTTAATGAGTGAGAACATGTGAGATTTGTCTTTCTGTGCTTGGCTTATTTCACTTAATGTGCTCTAGTTCCATCTGCATTGTTGAAAATGGCTCGCCTGCTTTTGGGTTCTTCTGAAGGTGCTTGCTTACGTGGATAGTTGTAGAATTTTGTGTTCTTGTGGAGGGACAAATGCTGGAGGTTTCTATTTGGCCAGCATGCTCTGACTTATCCAGCAAATTATCTTGAGATATAATCAGAAATACCATGCACTGACTCTATATGTGTTAAACTTGAGGTCTTCATTAAATGGTATGTTTAAAGTAACACAGCTAATGAAAAAGTCAGCTTTGTCCAAGATCTCTCAACTTCAGATGTTAGAACTGGTAAGACTGAATTTCATATGTTGTTTGTCTTGCTACATTATATTGGCTTTTATTTCTAAGAAGTTTTATTCAAATTGCATTTTGTTTTTTAAAAAGTTTTGCTGTGTTTGGTCATATATTAATATATTATTAAATTAACAGGCAAATTCAGACATGAGTAATTTGGAAAACTTGAATGGTTTAAAATGAGAACTCTCACAGAAAGATTTTTAGTGTATGTGTCATAAAAATGAAGGGAATTTATTACAGTTGCCACAATAGATTGTTTTATTTATCTGGAATTCTTCCAATGCAGCTAGCATTTAAATAACAACCAAACTCTCATCTTTCCACTTCAACTTTTCTACTGCTCTCTGCTTCTCACACTCAGATTCAAGAAATATTTATTGAGCATCTACTTGTGCCAGGCTGCATGTGGGTAAAAATATATGGCATGGGAGTTTATCTTACTCAGCCTTTATTATAAACTTGCAGAATGGACATTAAACACATAGGGAAATAATGTGGCCTCCCTTCTGTTCCTTAATTGCTAATTATTCCTTGAATGTTTCTCTTCTTGTTACTGGACTTGGCTTCAATAGTTTCTTTAATTTCATCGTGCTTCATATCCTCAACTAAATACAGCATCATTATTCTCCCACAAAATACATCCTACCTTGATTGAGTCCTTGGATTACTGAACCTCTAAAATATCCTACATTAACTTTTTTCTCAATCTCTGTGTTTCTTTTGTCCTCCAAGCAGGCATATGTCCAACACATAGCATTTGGTCAGCACACTAGGATTATAAATTGTGAAAAAAACTTTAGTAATGATGACGGTCAGCATCATTTAAAAATGACTTTTAGAGAAAATCTGAAAAATAAAACTTGAGGATTGTTATGACATATTAAAGAATCTTTTAAGTATAAAAGATTGTCTATTGGAAGAATGAGCTAGAAGGGGAAGTTTAATACTCATACCCACTCTATTCTCCAAGAACAAGGTATCCCAAGATAGGCAAGTTCCCCATTAGACGAGTACCATTTAGGAGGCAAGCAGTGGTGCCTGCAGTTCTTGTCTTTTCTAACCTCAGCTCCTTGATTGGTATCCTTGGAAACAAGTTCTTACTGTCCTGTGTCCCTCTGTCCCCTCAGTCCAAGTGTTGCTTGGCTGTTATGCTGTCAAACTCCAGGGACTTAGGTTCTCAGTCTGGCCATGAGTCCAGTTGAGGCAAACCTGTAATGTGTCTGAACTTGGTGGGGTTGGGGTCTATTCTGTCTATTCTTCCCTTCTTGCCTGCAACCACTGGCAGCCACTGATCTTTTTATTGTCTCCATAGTTTTGCCTTTTTTAGAATGTCATGGAGTTGGAATCATACAGTATGTAGCCTTTTCATCTTGGCTTCTTTCAGAAGAGACCTTATATTTCTTGGACCAATGGTAGGTCTCCCTACAACTTACTTTTTACACTGTAATAAGAGAAAGAAATGTGGCTATTGTTTCACAATCTACATAGAGGATCCTGAAAGCACAATGATATTTCTATGAGTTTTTTAAGTTAGAAAAATGGAAAAAATGATGTGTACTTGTGCATGGATGAATGACAGCATCTGTCTCAACCCTTTGCCTCATCCCACCGAAGGTTACACTTTTTGTCACCTTGGCCATGTGATCTTACTGTCCCTTTTAAGTAGGTGTCTTATAAGGGGATTTATAGGTCTTGAATCTCCACAGCCCCATACAAAGGTTTGTAAACAACCTCCCACCCTCCCAACACTGGTGTCTCTCCCTTTTCCACATCCTCATACCTTCTTCCTCCAAGGATCAACTCATTTCTACTACATATTCTATTAGTTATGTTATATCATGACTGTTGATTTAGCTGTCCAGCCTAAATTGGCCTCAGAAGAAGAGACCCTCTACCTCCCTATTCCTTCTGTCTTCAGTGCTTGGCACAATGTCTTACCCAGAAACAGAGTAGTGGCCGAAATGTTAGCATGAAGAATGTTTCCTGTGAGAACAGAGTCCTCACTATCTACAAATATGTGTGTGTACTCGGAGGGTTTGCTCACATGTGTGTGCACACATGATTCCTATTGATGCTAATGTCTCCCATGACCATAGGAAAAAATGTTAAATTTCTTCCTAATTATTTGTAATACATAAAACATCACAGCTGATAAAGATCTATACAATCACATCTTACAGGTTTGTTTGTTATGCTTGTTCTTGTGAGGTATAAAAAAAGTATGTGTGCACTGCATTTATAAAGTCTCGAATTAGTAGAATTGAAGCACCAAGTTAATTTGGATTTAGTGCCTAGCTTTACATTTTAGAAATAGGAGGCCTTCTCAATAATATAGCAGAGTGTTCTAGGTTTAAGGGTGATGCAGGTGATCCCATAGTATGTGATTATTGAATTGAAGACATTATACTAGGTTGATATCGAACATGAAATTAAAACCTCTCATGAATCCCCTAGTTAACCAGACAATTGACTTTCAGGTGGGTTCATGCCTTTGGCCCTGGAAACCTCCATATTCTCTCTGTGGGTCACAACACAGAGCCTGAGCACATGAAGATGTTACATCTCCTCTTGGCAGTGTTTCACAGTGTTCTAGCTGGGTAGCATTTTAGAGGGAGTTCTTTGGCTATAACTTAATTTGAGAAAAAATTGTGGTATGGGGAAGATTATTAATATTTATAATCTTAGATTTAATAAATATATTTATTTGTAAATTAGTCAAAATTTTTCTCAAGTGTCTTGTTTATTCTCAGAAGCAAAGGGAAGAGGCTGGTGACCTTTCTGTATTTTCATGTCAACAGCCATGAGGCATTTTAATTTAAGGGGAAACAAAATCTGTGACCCAGTTTTAAACAATTGAGACTGATTAACTTTTGTTAAAATTCAATTAACTTAAAATAAAAAATCTGGAAATAAATTCTTAGACATTTTTCAGTAGGAAATGAAGAAAACAGTAGTGTAAAAACACAAAGTGAGAAGACATGTTAACTGCATAGATGCTGGTATGAATTGTGGGAGAGTTTCATTTAAAAAAAATTTCTGTTGGCTTTTTCATATAAAGATCAAATGCTTATTTGTACTGGTTTCAACAACGGATTATTTTTACACATGTTTAAAATAAAAAAGGATATTACCAAGTGTCTATGTTTTACATATGTCTAACTTTATAAGGAAAATACGTACTTGTTCTCTGTGGAACAAAATAGGGATATGTCTCACTTCCTTCACAGACCAGCTGGACAGGACTGATCTGAGAATATGTTAACCTGAACACCCAAAGGATCTGAATTCTCTTATTGGAGGTGTAGTTTGATAGCATGTGGCATTCATGGTGTTCTAGCTTGCATGGTTTTTGGCTATGGTGGTATGTAAAGTGGCCTAGATAAGGAGTTAGCAGGCTTGACTAAGCTATTAACTAGTTGTATGATGTGGGCAAGCTATTTAACCTCTCCTGCCTGTTTCTGTTAGAAAGTAGAGAAGTAAAAACAAACTGCCTTTGGGGCAAAAACTGGGTATGAGAAAAATATGTTTTAAGTTATATACTTCTATAAAAGTGGAATTAAGATACCAACATTGAAAACGTTGGCTTAGTTGGTGCTACTATTATGAAATCCTATAGCAACACAAACATCCTAAGCTTTATCTTTAAAAACTGTAGTTCCTTAAATCGAATGCCCTTAGAACAGAATTACGTACTTTGTTGATAGAACATAATGCATTTATAATTCTTTGAGAGTCTTTTAATTATTGAGTATGTATATTTAGTGCTTATCAAAGATCTATTTAATGGTTTGCATTTTATATCACTAATGTGATTGTTTTTCTGTTCCAGTTAAGATTAGTTTCAGTTTGGAAAGAACTGAGACTACTGTATATCAACTTTTTTTTGTCTTTACTTACACACTCTAATTTTCCTTAGATGAATGTTGTTTTAAATAAGTCTTATAGGCGTTTCTTCACAACCACTTCAAAATGTAGTTTTTGTTTTAAATCTGTTTGAAACTTACCAAAGACTTTGGAAATGTAACTCTACAGCATGTAATTACTTATTAGCACTCATTTATAAAGGAACCAAATAATAGATTGGTCAAGGGAACCAATAACAGATTGATTCAATCTATTGGAAAAAATGAGGTTTATATAAGAGAAAGTAGAAAAGATGAGAACTATAGATCCTTCAGAAGCAATAAATTGTTCTACTTTCCTTGGGAAAGATAAGATGAGCTGGCAGGGAGCAAACAGATCTTTCTATCCGCTGCTCATGGAGTCTCCAGAAGACCTTGGATATTTCCCTGGAACATGTTGCCCATATTGGTTTGTGTCCCTCATTAGTATCTCCATCTTAGCTATGCTAGGTACGCCTCCTTTCACTTACCCTTTTTCATGACCAATCACTTTTCTAATGTACCCCCAGTACATAGCCATATTAGTTTCCTATTGCTGCTGTAACAAATTACCACAAAATTAGTAGCTTAAAACAATAAGAATTTATTACGTTATAGAACTGGAAGTCAGAGTCTAAAATAGGTCTGCAGGGCTGTGTTCCTTCTGGAGGCTCTTGGGACAATTCATTTCCTTGCCCCTCCAGTTTCTAGAAGTTGCCTGCATTCCTTGGCTCAGGGCTACATTACTGTGAACTCTGCTTCTGTTGTCACATCACCTTCTCTGACTCTGACCCTTTGGCCTTCTTCCTATGTGGATCCTTGTGATTGCATTGGGCTTACCCAAGGCTATGGTTTGAATGTTTGTGTCTTTTTAAAAATTCATGCTGAAACTTGATCTCCAATGCAATCATATTAAGAAATGGGGCCTTTAGGATGTGATTAGGCCATGAGACCTCCTCTCTCACATATGGAATTAATGCCTTATAAAACGGCTGGGAGGAAATATAATAGCTAGGCCCATTTGGCCCTTCTATTAATATCCCTTTCACTGCCCGAGGACTCAGCATTTGTCCCCTCTGGATGCAGCAGCAAGATGCCATCTTAAAAGCATGCAGCAGCGCCCATTAGACTCGGACCTGCCAGCACCTTGGTCCTGGACTTCCCAGCCTCCAGAACTGTAAGGAATGTATTTGTGTTCTTATAAATTGCCCAGGGTCAGTTTTTGTTATAGCAGCAAAATGGACTAAGACATCCAAATAATCTAGGTAATTTTCCCGTCTAGAAATCCTTAACTTAATCACATTGCAAAGTCCCTTTACCATGCAGGGTGACATATTTAAAAGTTTCAGAGATTAAGATATGGACATTTTAGAGCACAGACATTATTGTGCTTGTCACCAGAGCACATTACAAGATCTGTAGTAGATATATGGAACTACTGTTAAGGCATACCTATGTTCTCTTTAAGCTTAACAACCATTTTTATTATAGCCTTTTTTTATTTTGAGAGGAAAACATTGCTTCTTTGTTCTTCCAGAAGAACCTAAGCTTTTATAGAATATAGATTCTCATAAAAATTATATCTTGTGGGAAACAGTCTTTGTAATTCCAAAGGTGATTCCATATTGACCTTAGGTGTTATTTCTATAGGCTTCATTGTTAAATGTCTTTTTTCTTTTTATCTGTCTTTACTCTTTGTGGTTGCATAAAAGATTTTGGTTTTGATGATTCCAGAATGGATTTTGTTCAATTAAGGCACTACTGTGAAGGCATACTATGTTCTGTTTAAGCTTAACAACCATCTTTATTATAACCTTTTTTTATTTTGACAGGAAAACATTGCTTCTTTTTTTTTTTTTTTTTGAGACAGAGTCTCACTTTGTTGCCCAGGCTAGAGTGAGTGCCGTGGCATCAGCCTAGCTCACGGCAACCTCAATCTCCTGAGCTCAAGCAATCCTTCGGCCTCAGCCTCCTGAGTAGCTGGGACTACAGGCATGCACCACTATGCCCAGCTAATTTTTTTATATATATTTTTAGTTGGTCAATTTCTTTCTATTTTTAGTAGAGACGGGGTCTCGCTCAGGCTGGTTTTGAACTCCTGACCTTGAGCAATCCGCCCGCTTTGGTCTCCCAGACTGCTAGGATTACAGGCGTGAGCCACCACGCCTGGCCTGAAATTGCTTCTTTATTCTTTATTTTTAGCACTCTTAGATGTACTCTTATTTTTAGTACTCTTAGATGTATATATCCATAAAGCTAAAAGAAATAATAATTTGGGAGAAGAATTTAGAAGTTTCTAAAAAGGTTATTTAAGGTTTTATAAACTTTCATATAAGTTACTTGCTATTAGATAAACATTCTAGGGGATTATTTTTGTTAGATTATTTTGAGCTCTAACATGCTGCTTTCTGGCAATCCCTTGGTCATTTGAATTTGACATATCAGACTAAGTTATTTGAGAAAGTGGTAAAATTAATAAATTTCTTATTTAAAATGGAAAACATTTTATTCTCTATAGTTTGAAATTTCTTATAACAAAGCAATTAACACATGTAATTTTAACCACAAACTTATTTAGGTTAAACACAGACAGTTAATTTCTAGCAACCTATGTTGTTCTTTTTTATAAAACTATTGTTTTATACACCATAGAAATAAGCACATGACACTATCAAGACTTTTTTTCTGTCTTTTAAATAACAATCTGAGTTATATCCAATTTGGTTATTATTTATAATACTCTCTCCTGCTTTGTCCTCTTCTCTTTCTCTAATCCTGGAATATTAAATAAAAAGGGATTCTTGTCTTGAGCTTTAAAATGAAAGTATTTATGTCCTACTGATATTAAGAAGCAATACTGAGTAGTACTTTGTTTTATCAAGTTGGTGGCAGGTCTTAGTGAAACCAAGAACAACAATTTCTTTTAGTCGTTATTTGTTTGTTTGTTTTGTAATGCCCTGTTTAGGATACTTATATATACCGGCATGGAGTAGTGATGGTGGAGATTCTGTCAATATTTCCCCAAATTAAAAGCCATGAAGTTAAATGAGTGAAATGGATTAGTTGATGATTTTTGCATATGATAAGATGTTTACCCCATAAAATTGTGCAAAATGGGGCCAGATGTTCTAATTCTTTAAGAGGAAGTAAAAGTCTGGAATTTTTATATGAAGTGTATTGTTTAATATTATCAATGAATTAAATCAAAACACTACAGACCAAGAACATAAAACTGCAAAATGGGCTGCCAGATTGAGACTTCTGGAATAAATGACATCTAGGTTCCTTCCAGCTATAAAAAAATGTCCAGTCAATGAATGATGCTTCCTATTCCACTCCCTGTTCTAATTGGACCAATACAGTTTTTTCATTAAATAAGATACCAAGGCATGTTATATAAATAACTTGGTTATATTTTTCTACTGTGGTGATCCCACATTGATGGTTTAATAGAATGATGCCTATAAATGGCTTTAGATTTTTATCTAAATTATGCTAATTAGAGTAGTGGAGTTCCTCTTGATAGGATAATTTATTTCATTATCAGAATAGGTACAAATATGAACATGAACCTGTACTTTTAAGTGTGCTGTTATACCAAGTCAGGGGATCAGGCTGTCAACCATCACAGAGCTAACTGATAAAATTAACCAGAGAGCACAGTGACTTTTGTTCCAGAATATTTGGTTAAAGAAAACTTTGTATCTAACTCTTGTAGAGACTGGTAACTCTTTGGGGAAAGTTTGCAGAAAAAAAAAGGTAGACTAGAAGTAGCCCAAGAGCTTGCCTTTCTTAAGGAAAGAAGAGTAAATGACAAGCAGG